>PVKA01013085.1:0-16106 GCA_004027165.1 Ctenomys sociabilis
CACACACACGCACGCAGCCTGAGGGCTTCTTTCTGCCTCCGCCTTGGGCAGGAGCAGTCGCCAGCACCATCGTAGAACTAGGCGTTGACAGACACTCCAGTTCCTCCGCACTTGTCAGGGAGAAAGGCCGCCCACCCCAACCTACCCACCCCACCCAACCCTGCGCAGGTCACGTGACGGGAAGGGGGCGGGACCTGAGTCGCGCGCCGGGGGCGGAGCCTGGGGGCGGTGCTAGACCGTGAGGAATCGTGAGGCTCTGGGCTTTTAGAGAGGCGGCGACGCCGTGGATGACAGCATTAGGGCGCGACGCTCTCCCGGTTGGGCGGCGGTGATAGCGGCAGCCCAAGCGTCTGTAGCGTTAGCTTTGGTCCCGGCAGTAGTTACCGCTGGTAGCGGGCCGACGGAGGGGAGGAGGGAGCGCTCTGGCCGGGGACTGCGGGCCCAGAGTTCCCGCCGCGCGCGTCTGCTGAACCCCGCGGCAGCTGCACAGCGCTCTTGGGCTTCTGCTTCCCGGACAGAAGTTGGGGTCCGGCCGGACGCGTGGAGGGCTCGGCCCCCGGTGCCGCCCGCGTCCCCGAGGAGCTGACTCCCTGCGTACTGCCTCTCAGGGGCTACACACCAGTGAGTGTCGCGCGGCCCCGACTTCAGGGGCGGCAGGTTTCCCACCCTTGGGCGGCGCGCCCACGTTCTGAGCTCTGGCTGCTGGAACTGGCTACCCCGCCTGGGAGTTTCTCTTGCCTCCTTTGTCCCTTTTGGAGCAGGGGATTGGAGAGGCTGACAGGGGTGGGTTGTTTTGGTGCTACAGTAGGTGCATCTGCAGTTTCACAAAGCCGCTGCCGAAGAACTGGGCATGGGGGGCATTTGGAGCGTTTGGATCGTCCCCAAGTGTCTCCCCCTCGTGAAGTTTAACAGGGCGGGTGGCTGGGTCTCTCCGGAAGCCCCCACGCCCCGGAGAGCTGGCGTTCGGTCGCCGGGCGAGGTTAAGGCGAGGCTCCGGCTTTCCTGTGACAGCCCCAGAGGAAGCTTTGCCCGCGCACCGCAGACCGCACCCGCCCTTGCAGAGAAGGGTGACACGGTGTTTGTGTTGTGCTCTAAACCTCAGTTCCCGCGGCCGCCTTGTAACGTAGGGGAAACGGCGAAGCTTTCGCTGTACTATTTGCGCCTAAGCTCTAGAGTGGAATCAGGTTCCAAGGTGCTTCACGTGGAGCATGCTTTTGGTTCATTCAGCCATCCGTTCTGGCCGGCTGAGGCGAAGCAACAGTATAGGCAGATTTTCCATTCACAAAAATCATTTAACATTCTTCTTTATGAACGACCTCAGCGTTGTAGAACCTAACTTAAATTTTATTTTATCTAAATGCTATCTGAAGTAAGCACTTGGGCTTCTCAAACAGATGGAAAACTTCCCTAACTGGTATTAGCATATTTGCTTTCAGTAATTTAGTTGATGTTTTTGGTTTTCTGCTGCTGGAAGATATATATATATATATATATATATATATATATATATATATATATATATATATATATATATATATATATTTTAGGAGAGGGTCTACAGGGTGGTCACGGTCTCAATGCTAGACTGGACTTGTAGTGATTCGCCTGTTTACAGCCTCCAAAGAGCTGGGATGTCTAATATTAAAGGAACTTCTGTGTAGCAGTTTTTTTCTTTTTTTTTTTTAATTCTCCCAAAGCAGTCCCAAATTAGTGCTAATTTAGGTTTTTTTCAGCTAATCATTGAGAACTTGCTGCACTTCGCAGTTCAGAGACCGCAAGAATTATGAAAGAAGGGGTGAACTACTTGTTAGTTTTCTCCATCCCATAGAATTTCATCTAAACTTGATTATGCTGAGACATTGCTCAGTTTCTATTTTTGCTGGAACCTATTTTGCAGTGGGACTATTAAGATACTACTAGTTTTATTAAACAGTTTGGAGAAGGAAGAGCAAGCGTATACAATTTAAAATGTCATCTATTAAAAGTAGAACTAAGTTTAAATACTGTGTAACTTTTTATTTTCTTTCAGTAGCAACTTGGTATGGAATAATCACAATATACCTTTTCAGAGTGGTGGTAAAGAGAATAGAGGAAACATAAGAACTACCTTTTAGGTCTTTAATTATGGAGATTAAGTTGTGGTCAAATTCCATGTAAACACATTGAGCCACCCTGTGCAACATGGGTGCTTAGAAATGCTTGTTTAGTTAACTATAGTCGTGGTTTGTTTCTTTCATTGACTCAGTGGTTATTGAATCTCTGATCTGTGGGAAAATGCGACTTTTTTTTTCTCACTTAGAATGCTATTACATTCTGTGTGTTTGTTTTTATTTTTTTGGGGAGAGGGTCTGTCTGTGTAGCCCAGGTTGGTCTCAAACTAGTGGCCATCCTCTAGCCTCATCCTTCCCAGTGCTGGGATTACAGTTGTGCACCACCAAGTCCAACAGTTACTGCATTTAAAAATATTCACATATGTTTTCTACAGCACATTCGTGGCACTTACCCATTTGCCAAACTGTTTACTTTTTATATAATGAGATTGTATTTCATTTTTGTTTTGAAAAGTGATAAAATGAGGAATTTGTAAAATATGCATTACAGAAAGATCTTTCTTTTTAATTGTAGTATTGATCGATTGATTTTTGGTTACTGGGGAATAAATCCAGAGCGCAGTAAACTACATTTCCAGCCCTTTTTATTTTTCAACTAAAACATAAAACTGTTTGCTTTAGAGTTTTTTTTGCTCTAACAGCAGTACATTTATGTTGCATCCAAAACTGAAAACATTTATAATTGTGATCTTGGAATGTCATGCAATTCCAAGTAGGAGAGAGAGATTTTATCTTATTCTTATGATCAACAAATGAGGCAAAAGAACAACTTGAATTAAAAAAACCCTTAAGAACTACTTTTTGGTGAATGTGGCTGGGTTAGAGGAGATGAATAAGGACACTTTGCTGGAGCGATTGTGGTTGAATTATGTGTTATTTTATGGATGTGATGCAGGAACAGATTTGTGGACTAATCTTGTGTGCAAGTTTTGTGTCAGCACCTGCTGAGATGTTAGAGTGATCCTTCTGGTTGCCTTTGTCCCCACCTTTCTTTAAACCTTCACAAAGGCATGAAGTTGAAATTATCATCTGGAAGACATGATAAAAAGGAATTTCTTTCTCCCTGAAAAGTGTTGACAAGCTTGCAAGGGTGAAAGCTTTCTTTAGAGACCTTACAGGAAAGAAATCATTGTCTTGGAACATTATGCTCTAATACCCTGTCTTATTTTTATCTTCGTTAAAGTTTCAGATAATGTAAGCTCTCCATAATAGCAAAAACCTTATCTGTTCTGTTCAGCAGCTCATCTAAAATGCTCAGTAGTTTACTGGATGAAAAAAATGTCCCAGATGTATGACTAGAGAACAAAAGGAGTATGGGATTAATGTATGAGCAGTGAGGCAGTAAAGGAAGGATGCTAACTTGGGAAGAGAGGGACAGGTCATTTAATCTGGGAACCTTTCTTGGAGGAGGTAGTTCTTATATTAGGTCTTGATGGAGCCTGTGTAGCTGAAGATAACCTGGTGTCTTCTGGGGTGGATAGCTGACCCAAAGCTTTTAAGTTGAAGTGACTTATGTCAGATTAAACAAAGGGAGTATTTAAAAAAGTTATGGAATTTTTTCTTTTATCACAATAGTTGCCAAAAGATATGTGCACATCTTATGAAAGTAGTAATAGTACAATTAAAGTAAGAGCAGTTAACTTGTAGTTGAAAAAATTTGGAGATCTGACTGCATCTTATATATAAGTAAAGTATCCTTGGGCAAATTACTGCACCTTAATTCTCTCATTTGTAAACTGAGGATAGTTAATGACACTCACCTTACTATGGTTGTTAGGAGAATGAACTTTTGTAGCATGATGAAAATGTCTGTCTTAGTATATATCTTGCAAGAGGGTCTTAATAAGTATAAATCATTTAAATTATTTTGTATTTAGATTAAAAATATTTTGTTCCACTTATGAATTTTAGTTGGTGATTTTCTTTTACAGTGCTGGGGAGTTATCATGGATTCTAGTAACTACATAACTCGTTTAGTTGACCTATTATGCGTTTATGAGAATCAAAAATTTATTTTTTTGCTACCAGGAATTGAATTCAGGACTATACACTTGCCGGGCAGGCACTATGCCACTGAGCTATTTCCCCTGGAAAGAATAAAAAATTACATGGATAGTTTTCTTCTAGTTGAGCTTAATGTTTTTTGATAGAAAAGAGGTTTGTTACTGTTATAATGTCACAGGTCACAGAGAATGCTAGATATTTCAATATTTTAAAACTTTACCTAAGTGATATCTATCTATAGCTAAGAACCTGGTCTTTTATGCTTTTCCTTCTAGAAAATTAATCTTTGAAGAAATTGTTTTTGCTTAGTGTGTCATCTATCTGTTAACTACTGCAAAGAAACAAATTTTCCAGTTACCATATTCTCCAACTAGGGCCTGGTTGTGAACATCTGCAATCCTGGCTCACAGGTTGAATGCTTAGTAACACCAACAAATCAACCAAGCAAACACAAACTCACCCCTGCCACCCACAAAAACCATAAGAAAATATTTACCAAATATAACAACATGTTTATGTTTTCAGTGATGTGAATGACTGTAAACGATGAACATCCCTATCTTCTGTGTTTAATTATAAGAGTCAGTATTTTTTGGACAAGCTAATAGAGTTCCTGCATTCTTTTTTTTAATCTAAACCTTTTGATCCCGTAGTCTTTTTGCTCTTTAGTCTTTTATAAGTCTCAGAATTTCACTGCACTTTGTGAACTCTTTTTATTGTTCATGATCTGTGGAACAGTCTGTATAATATTTCAAAGGGAATTTTTTTATAAAAAGACTAAGAAGTGTCTTGAGTTTTTTCAAATGTCAAAGAAGCCAGTTACCTAAAAAATCTTCCAGATTCAGGAAGAAGTAAAGAAACATTTTTCAAATAACAAGGATAAACTTTTGATTTAGTGTGGTTAAGAGCTGATAGATTTGAAGGCCTAAGTCTTAGAGAAGTGGTTGTTATGATAATAACTATGGTGCTGACTTCTCTATACCAGGTGCTACTCTAAAAGTACTTAATACATATCCCTTTTAATCCTCCTAGGGATGCAGAAAGCCAGGCTATTTTCTTCTCTTTTAAACTCGAGGTGCTGATAGGTTAAGTAGTGAAGTCTACGCAAAGGGTTTGGACTTGATTGCTAACCTGACCTTCTAATTACTGCTATTGTGTTTATAGTGCTAGTCATCATAGGGTTTAACCTTATCTTTCTGAGTCTGTTTTGCCTGTATGATCTGATGAAAATTGAAGGTAGAAGAGAGCCTTGATTTTTAAAATTTCACTTATTTATGACTGACATCTTTTTAAACCTTGAAAGTATGTGAAGTAGTGCAGACAGGTATTTTTCATTCACTTGTCTGCCGTTTTTTCTGCCTGGGAATTTCAGACTAACTGGAAATAAAGGATAATAGTTGATGCATAGTAGTTTATTAAGTTGACTTGTTATAACTAATTAAAAAAATTATGATTTACAGAAGTAGTGTAGTTTTTGTGTAGTGATATTTGAAGGATATAAATCTATGTAATTTAAAATATATCTTGGGCTGGGGAGATGGCTCATTAGAATAAGCGCTTCCCTGGCAAGCACAAGGGTCTGAGTTCAATCCCTGGTTCTGCCAAAAAAATAAAAAAGAAAAAAAGAAAAGAAAGAAAAAAAATGAAATATTTTGTTGAAAAAAAACCATGAGTGGTGCTGGGAGTTTCCTGGGTGTGGTGTTGTTACTCCAGTTGGGAGTGGTGTGGGCAGTGGCACAGGACAGGGTGCACACCATGCCTCTGCAGTGGTGGAAGCAGAGCTACTCCCAGTGTTACAGCCCTTGCTCTGTTTCTCCTTTGCTTGCATAGTGGCTGATCACCTGACTGAAGCACAGATTGCTGAATTCAAGGAAGTTTTCTCCCTATTTCATAGAAGGTGATGGTACCATCATAGTCACAACAAAGGAATTAGGAACTGTCATGAGGTTGCTGGGTCAAAACCCAACAGAAGCTGAGCTGCACGATATAATCATTGAAGTGGATGCCAAATGGAACCATTGACTTTGGCACAATTGACTTCCCATAATTTTTAGCTGTCATGGCTAGAAAAATGAAAGTGTCAGGTAGCAAGATCTGGGGATATAGCTTAGTGGCTTAAGTACCTGCCTGGCAACTTCAAGGTCCTGAGTTTGATCCTTGGTACCTAAAAAAAAAAAAAAAAAAAAAAAAGAATGCAGATAGCAAAGAAGAAATGCATAAGGGCACTTTGAGTCTTTGACAAGGATGGAAATGATTGCATCAGTGCAGCAGATGAACTGTTAGGAGAAAAACTAACAGATGAAGAAATGAAATGATCAGAGAAACATTGACAGAGACAGACAGACAAATCAACTATGAAGAACTAGTACAGATGATGACTACAAAATGAAGACCCACTTTCAACTATTTCTTCCCACTCTGTCAGAATCAATTGGAATGTTTTACTTACCTCTTGAAAAAGAGAAAAGAAAAAAGTTCATTTATTCATTCTGTTTCTGTATAGCAAAATGGAATGTCAAAAGTACGTTCTGTCCATACATACAATCTACATGTATTGTATTTTAGTGGACTCCTTAAAGTTCTATTTGTTAATGATGAATACACTGTTTGGACTGAACAGTTTTTCATGCATGCAGCTTGGTGATGGAGCATAGTCAAGCATTTGTATTAAAATCAAAAAATGAAAAAATGAATTCAAAACCTATTCAGATGGGTTTAATTTTAATTTGATAGTGTAAATTATTGTGGCTGGTTTACTAAAGACACATTTAAAATTTTTTTGGGGGGGCTGGGAATGGAACTCAGGACCTTGCTCTTGGCAGGTAGGCAGTTATGCCGCTGAGCTATCTCCCTAGCACACACATTTAAAATTGTTTTACCTCAGGATGATGTGCAGAAAATGGGTGAAGGAGGAACTTGAGATGTAGCTCAGTGATAGGATGTCCTCTTATTCTTCCCTGTGTTCCCACCTGTGGTGACAGTGACACACCATGGTGACATGCTCACATTTGTTGGTTTAGCAATATCTGCAATGTACTAAAGTGAAATGGGTGTCAGGCTGTGATACACAGATATTTATTTATGTATTTATTTATTTTTTGTCTTTTTGAGACAGGGTCTTACTATGCCGTTCAGACTGGTCTTAAGTTTGTAACTTTGTAACTCAGGTTGGTCTCGATCTCACAACAATCTTCCTGCCTGGGCCTCCAGAGTGCTGGGATTACAGGCATGCACTACCACACCCGGCCTCACACAAATTTTTATTAAGAAATCTTTTACAAGGGAGCATTTTTGGACCTTTTTTAAAAAAAAAAAAAAAAAAAAAAACAACAAAAAACCCGTCCGAACCATGATTGGAGCCAGCAGAGTAGGTTGTGATTTGAGAACAATCATCAACATTGCTGTGAATTACAGTTTACGTCCATTCCAAGTTGTAAGTGCTAGTCCTCCCTCCCTTTAGATCATTAACTTAAAAACAGAAATGACTACACCCAAGGAGCTTATATTTTGATTCTAAGTGCCAACATATTAGCAATAGTTTATCAGACTGTGTAGTTCCTACAGTGAAGGCTGAGGCTTCTGTGGAAATTGCAAAATTTTTGTAGGTATATTTTGGTAGAATGGGACTATGGGAGATCTGGGAAGAGAACAGCTCCATCTAAGTCCCATTGAACAGGAATATGATGCTATTGACAGATGCTCACAGGAATGTTGTTTAAGTGAGAATATGGTATTTGGGAGACTAGTCTTGTTTATTGTCTAATTTTGATACTGTGGCTATTAAAATTTAAGATGATAAGTTCAGAAGTAACATCAGTGCTGTCCATCAGAGTGTGTAGAGTTTGTAATAGTTTCCAAGTTATTTTGTAAGCTATGGTTACTTTACAAATATTCATTGGTAGTGGTGAAAAGACTTCCATATCTGGTAGAGATCTAAAGAGGTTGAACAGCACTGACTTGCAGCCAGACTGCCTGATTTGAGAACCTGTGCACTTTCTTACTAGTTTATTGCTTTGTACCTCTCCCCACATTTATGGGGGTTGCTGTGGGGGAACAAAATGGTGTATTTAGAAAGGGGCCAGGAGATAATGCCCTATGAATTTCTTAAGGTTCTTTGGGACATGACAGAGATTTGGCTATTCTTACACACTCTTAATGAAGGAACTGTAAGTTAATGGTGAGAACCAGCAAGCCTGAAGTGAAGCTGTTTGTGACAGGAGAACGAAGACTGTGCAGGAGAGGGCACAGGGCCAGTTCAGGTCATTACCCACCAAAAATCTCTGCTCTCTTTTGTAACTGATTTTTAGTAGTAGAATGTGAATGAAAGTGATGTTTGATCACTTTTGATTTGAAGAGGCAGAAAAGTAGGTGTTGTGTCTTTTTTTTTTTTTAACCTTTTCCCAACCCAAGGCCATGTGGAGGCTGGAGACCTTATGAGGTCATAGAGTCATAAGATTGGAAGGATGAAGAATCCCTAAATTACTACATGTAAGAAAGCTATGCACCAAACAGGAACTTCCAGGACTATAATCTTAGTTGTATGAAGCTAGTGAAAAATTGAGGTTTATTTGTTAAGCAGCTGATGTTGTCTTAACTATAAACCATGAAGTGGATGGAGGAGGTAGTTGAGGTTCTAAAAATATCCTTATAATCAGGAGCTGAGGTGGGTGGGACCAACTCAGGAGGTATACTGGGTATTATTTGAACATACCCATTCTCATGTGCCTGACTCTGAGGACCAAAGGCCAAACCTGAGACCACTGAGAGTTCACAGAGCAGTCCATGCAATTACATTGAAACTAATGACGATATTCTTTATGCTTATGAATGCTTTCTCTTGTGCCCAGACACACTAAAAGTTTAAGGAAGAGAGAAAGTAAGAACCTAAAGAACTGTCTTAAAGCAGAGCTTCTTAACTTGGCACTTGATATTTTAGGCTGGAAAATTCTTGTTTTGTAAGTGCCTATGTATGAATTGTAAAAGGTACAGTCCTATCACTGATTTCTACCCACTACATCCTAGTTGTGTTAGCAACAGCAATAAGAAAAATGTTTCAAGACATTGCCAAATGTCTCTTAAGGGAGTAAGGTCACCCTTAGTGAGAATTAATGTTTTTTAAAGACTGAATGAATCTGAAGAAAAAGTATTTTCAACTAAAAACAACTGTTACTTCAGTTTTTTTTTGTTAATTTTTAAATTTTTTCTATTTAGGACCGGGTGTACAGGGTCTCACTGTGTAGATTGGACTCATAGTGATCCTTCTGTTTACAACCTCCCAGTTGCTGGGATTCCAGGTGCTCCTCCACTCCAGGTCTCAATTGCTGTCTCAGTGCACTCTGGGAGTAGGGCCAGGATCAAACTCCTGGCCACTTCAGTTGTTTTTAACCGAAAGTCCTTCAGTTCAAGGACTTTCTCCCTTTTAAAGGAGGAATGGGGCTTGTCTAAGCAGTAAAAAAAACCCTGCTGTTTTAAAAATACCATAGTTTGTATTGAAGTTTGACCATATTTGTCAGTTTTATTGAACTTTTTTTTTTTTTTTTGTCTTTTTGAGACAGGGTCTCACTATGCAGTTCAGGCTGGCCTTAAGCTCACTTTGTAGCTCAGGCTGGTCTCGAACTCACAACAATCCTCCTGCCTCAGCCTCCCGAGTGCTGGGATTACAGGCATGCGCCACCACGCCCGGTGTATTACTCCATTTTTTAATTCTTGTTGGAGTACAACAAAAATGCTTGACTAACTTCTTAAAAAAGTTTGTAGGAGAGACAGACCTTTTAAATCTTTGCACAAAAATGTCTTCACTCTCTTTACACATTTGACTGATAAGTTTGTCTGGAAAGACTATTGTTAGTTACAAGTAACAATTTTTTTTCTTTTAAGAGATCATTTTTTATTTTTTAGAGACAGGGTCTCTCAGTGTAATTTGGGCTGGCCTTGTGCTTGCTTTTTTAGCCCCCAGGCTGGTCTTGAACTTGCAGAGGTCCTCCTGGCTCAACCTCCTGAATGCTAAGATTATAGGCGTGTGCCACCATACCTGGTTCAGGGGCCCATGGCATGCAGGTCTGGGAATTGAACTCAGGACCTTGTGTTTTCCAGGTAGGTGTTTATGCCTCTGAGCTGTCTTCCCCAGCCCACAAGTAACTTTCTTTTAGAACTGACAGATTACTCTGCCGACTTCTAGTATACAGAGATGCTTAGCATATAGAGATGCTTATTAGAAGTTACATGTCAATTTGATTCACTGCCCTTTTAAGGTGATTTATTCTTTGATTGCCCTTGGTTTGTTTGCCTTTTAGCTATGAGATTGTAATCAGATGTATAAGTAATTCTTACATTTTCTAGACACTCATTTTCCTTGACAGTGTAAATCAGATTCTTTTTCCAAATGTAGCAAATTCTCCTTTATTTTGTCTTTACTAATGTGTTTACTTGATTTTCTTGTTTCTGTGAAGTAGGTCTTTTCTTTTAGAGGATCCTCCTTGTCTGATCTTCACTTTCATGTTTTGTGATTTTGTTGCTCTGTGTTCAGGGGATTTTTTCCCACCTAGTATTTTGGCTGATTTTTCTAACAGTAATAAACAAATTTTCTTGTTCTTTGGTTTTTTTTTGCATACTTATATCATGTTGTAATACTTTCTTGATTTTCAGAATGTATAAAGTAGATTTTTAAAAGATGTTTTTTCACCTTTGTTACCTCCCTTTCTTCTCTGGTCAGTCTTTATGTTGTTTTTAATCATTCTTTTTTTATGCTTGGCTTTTCTTACCTGCCTGGTGATTCTGGTTGACCATTCAGGAGTGTTTCCCTCCCTTTGCTTGTTCCTTGAACTGTTTTCTGTATATACATATTTTTCGTAGCAGAGCAGGGGAATACAGATTAGGATCTGTCTCTTGGCAAGCATTGTTTTAGGGAGATGGAAAGGGCCGGGCAGTAGGACCTCTTAAATGCTCTTTGAGGACTTACTCTGTGTCACCATCCTTAAAAATGGCCTTTCTTACACACTCACTTTTTTTTTTTTTTTTTTTTTTTTGGTGGTAACAGGGATTGAACTCAAGACCCTACACTTGCCTGACAGGCAGGTGCTTATTCTACTGAGCTATCTCCCCAGCCCTCACACTCACTTTTTTGTTTAAAAAAAAGTTGACTGTACTTTTGCATGATGGTAAATGTCAACTAACCAATTCTTAATTCTCCTATTTTTTAATCATGGTGTTTTTGTTTGTTTTTCTTTGGTCTTTTTGAGTCAGTTCAGGCTAACTTTGAACTCCCTGTGTACCCAGGCTGGCCTTGAACTCAGAGTGATCCTCCTGCCTCAGCCTCCAGAGTGCCAAGATGATAAGGCTGCACCACCACACCCAGGTATCCCAGGCATTTGTTCTGTCCTCTGTTGTCTCATTTGTTTTATAGTCAAACTCCTTTTGAATCCTGCCTAATTTGTTGACTCCCACCCGTCTCTGCATCAATCACTTTTGAAGGGTGTAACAAGGCTGTGTGCCTCTCATGTTGTTACAGCTAACATATACTTTCCTTTTTTGGAAATCGAAATTGGGACCTTGCACTTGCCAGGCACTGAGTTATATATTCTCAGCCCATGTATACTTTTCATCTTGCAGAAATTTCTAGGATTTCCCCTCTATCTATATCTTTAATTTTAATTTCTTTGCTCTTATGATTTTTTTTATTTCAGAGAAGTAACTGAAGGGAACATTTATTTTTATGATAAATCCATTTCTAAGCTTCTTAAATGAAAGCTAGAAAACCTATTGAACCGTTTTTATTAGTGCAGAATTGTCCATTTAAGTTAAGATACAAAGTTAAAATACAGGAAAGTTGCTTTACCTTGGTTTGTAAACATGTGTCTGTCTTTGTGTCAGTTGGTCCTAAAACTGAATTCTTTTTGCATTTTTGTTTGCTTAGTTTTCTGTTTCCTGTTGTCCTGTAACTTGCACATGTCATTATGATTCTCTTGACATTTCTTTTTTACTATTTAAAAACTAAACGAGACTAGAAATATCTGTGAAATAGTAGTTTTACTCCAGGGCGTGGAACTTCAAGCTTTATGCTCATGATCCTGTAGACAGCTTGATAATTCAAAAGTTCTGTTTTTGAATCATATCTAGACCAGTGAGGTGTTACTATTCATTTATTTTTCTGCTATAAATATTGTAGCTACTGTAGTTTATATTTTTTGTCCTTTAGTTTTTCTTTTGTCTTACATTTGGCACTATTTTGACTAGTGAGCTTAAATTGCCTACTTAGTTGATTTAGGTCTTTATTTGCATCTTTATCTTTCATCTTATAGTCATAAAAATTTCAGGGTTTCAAAATTTTTTTTTTCTTTTCTTCCCTAGGCTTACTATTGACTGACTTTAGATAGTATTATAAATTACCCTTGATAAATACATGTAAATTAAAAAAAGAAATATAAATTTATTTCTTTTCTCTTCTTCTAAGATACTGCCTTTATCTTATTCACTTTTTCTCTGAGACCTTAAGTCCTGTTTTCTACACGTGTGGGTTCTTTTTCTTTTTTTACAGCAGTAGTTAGAATGTGTCTTTTATTATTTAGAGTTATTCTTGTACAATTGGCAGATTTTAAAATCCAGATTTAAAAAGTGCTGACTACTTTAAAGTTGAAACCTTGTCAGAGCACTTGGGATTTGGAAGGCTTAAACCCTCAGATTTGGTCCGATTATATAAAGTATTATAAAACCTATGTAGTAAATACTCCTTTGAAACTTAAAGTAGCTTAGGAAATAAATCTGTACTTCCGTAGTTTATTTTTTCAATGTAGACGTCAAATATATTCTAATGCAATAGACTGATTACTTATGGTTTTATGAACTTTATATCTATCAAACTTTTGATTTTAGTGTGCAGAAGTTGGATTAAATAGTATTTGTGTGTCTCTTTTACATTTTTATGTCTTCAAAGCATTTTCCCTTTTAGATATCATGATTAATTTTCTTCTTGACTGACTTAATCCTTTATTGCTTTTACTATAATTTTGTTACCTTTTTTCATTATTAATTTTAAATAGAACTTTCAGACAAAATGGTGTATCTTAATGTATACAATTTTTGTTTCAGTGATAGCGCCATAGTATTACTAAAAATAGAATCTTCAAGCCAATGTATTGGCATATATATATAGGTACTCAGGAGGCTGGAGGATCAAAGGCTGGAACTTAACCTAGGTGGCATAATAAAACTCCATTTCAAAGAGAAAAAATGTTCAACATTGTATAGATAATAGTTTGAATATTTTCAAATGTTTCCTTGGGAAATTACTTCATTTGCTTGGGGATTTATCTGTAGAATGTAAACATTAAAAACAAATTAAAAACCTATCATTAGGATGAAAGTTCATTTTATTGATTGATTGATTGATTGTCTTTTTGAGACAGGGTTTCTTTATGCAGTTTGAAGTGGCTTTGAAGTCGCTTTGTAGCCCAGGCTGGCCTTGAACTCATAATGATCCTCCTGCCTCAGCCTCCCAAGTGTTGGGATTACAGGTGTGCATCATCACCTTGGCTGAAAATTCATTTTAGAGTTTGATTACTCAACACATTTAGCTTGTTAACTGGTGAGGTTACTTTGGAGGGCTTCATAATCATATTGAAATTGTTCAGTGTTATATTTTGTAAATATGAAACAAATTGTGATTTTAATTAAGATTTTAAAAGTACCTGCTTTCTAAAACATTCACTAGAATTTGTCATTGTCATTGAGCAGTTTCCTTTTAGAAATAGGTTTTTAATAAAAGTTACCTCCATAATTTCTCATTTTTTGGGTATTCAAGTAATACAAATTGTTGGTTTTCATAAATTCTTTCTGAATTGGCACACAAGTATAATTGTCTTATTTACATATGTTATAAATTAAAGATAGTAATTACTTTTGCTGTAGTTTATACCTAAAATTCAATACCCAGTAGAATCTAGACCAAAGTTTGGACCTTATGCACTCATTTTTTTGTTCAAGCCAAAGTTAGAAATCCATTCTTAGTCTATATCAAAATATGAAGAAATTGCATATGGAATTGAGTAGCAATAATAAAATTAAGACTGCCTTGAGTTAACTTTAGATGTTTTCATTCTTATTATTGAACTCTCAGCTTAAGTTTACATATTAATTTTTAACTTGTAGGAAACAAGAAACTAGGGGCAGGGGAGATGGCTCAGTAGAATAAGTGCTTCCCTGGCAAGCACAATGACCTGAGTTCAATCCCTGGTTCTGCCAAAAAACAACAACAACAACAAAAAAACAGAAACAAGAAACTGGATAGCTCTTTTGGTTTGTTATAACCAGTAGCCTTGCTTCATAAATGAGAATGCAGTTTTTCTTGAGAGAAATACAATTGCTAGTTTATTGTAAGAAGATTACTAGGATTCAGGTAAATGGGAGTTAAAAGCAGTGTGTACAAAAACGACTCAGAACTTGCACGTCTCCTCTACGTGCTCAGCCCTCTTGAACCCTGTTATGTTCAGTAATCCAGAAGATCTCTGAACCTAGTCATTCAGGGACTTTTCTTTCTCCAAAACTTTATTTTTTATTAGTATGTGTTTGTGTTTGTGATTATATACATGCATGTTGGTACATATACATAATATATCTTAATTCTGTTTTTACCCAGTCTCCATCCCTGCCATTTATTGTTCCCTTTCCCTTTTGACAAAGATCTGTCTCCCTACTGTCTGTTATCTATCCCCTTTTCTCTTTTTGCTATGTATGTATGTATGTATGCATGTATTTAGTACAGGGTCTCCAGGTCTCACTATGTAGATCGGCCTCATAGTGATTCTCCTATTTTCAGCCTCCCAAGCACTGGGATTATAGGCATGCACCACCATGCCAAATCTCAGTTACCTTCTCAGCATGCCCTAGGGGTGGGTCTAGCATGGCACGGTACAGTACAGCATGCTGGGGACCGAACCTTAGCTGCTACACTCTGCCTAAGCAGCCGCTTTAGTCCACTGAGCTATCTGGCTGGCCCTTTGCTCTTTATTTAGATCTTGTTTTCTCATGGAAGAGAGACGATGTAGCATTTAAACTCATGCTTCTGATTTCACTTAACATTATGGTCTCTAGGAGTATCCATTTCCTTGCAAATGATTCACATTTATTTTTCTTTATGGCAGAATAATACTCCATTGTGTATAGATACCATGTTTTCTTTTTCCATTCTTCTGTTGATGACGTAGACTGCTTTCAAGATTTTGCTCCTATAAATTGTGACACTATAAACAGGTGTAATACTTGGTATTACTATAGACATGTATTACTGTAATATGATGTATTTACCTCTTTAAGGAAGATACCTACAGAGGGAATAGCTCAGTCAAATGAAATGTCTGATTTTTGTTTTTTGAGGAGTGTCTATGTGATTTTCATAATGATTGTACTAGTTTACATTTCTACTAATAATATAGCGGAATTCCTTTTCCCCTACATTCTTGTTGGCATTTGTTAGTATTTTTTGTTCTATGTTTTTTTTTTTTTTTTTTTTTGAGACAGTCTCACTGTGTAGTTCAGGCTGGCCTTGAACCTGCATCAGTCTTCCTGCCTCAGTTTCTCAAGTGCTGGGATTGCAGGTGTATGCCACCACACCTTTCTCCAGCACCATTTATTAAAGAAGCCATCTTTTCTCTAGTACAGTATGTTTTTAGCCCCTTTATCAAAGATCAAATAGCTTAAAATGATATTGGTTTTTCCAGTACTTTTAATTCAAAACAAGATTTATATTTTTTTGGAAAATAGCCTTTTAAGAAAACAGAAAAACGTCATGTACAATCAGATGGTTTTTAGATGTAACTTAAAATATCTTTTAGAATGGACATTTAATATATAGGACCACATTAATATATGGTTGCCAGTATTATAATTATAATCACAATCTTTAAGAGAACTTGAGTTTATCTTTCAGACTTTTATTATTGGTCAGTGGAATGTTATAAATTATAAATACTAACTGATTTAGTAAACAGATCCCCTGGG
>PVKA01013085.1:16206-56024 GCA_004027165.1 Ctenomys sociabilis
ATTCTTTTTTTTTTTTTTTTTTGAGACAGGGTCTCACTATGCAGTTCAGGCTGGCCTTAAGCTCACTTTGTAGCTCAGGCTAGTCTCGAACTCACAACAATCCTCCTACCTCAGCCTCCCGAGTGCTGGGGATTACAGGCCTGCGCCACCAAGCTTGGCCTCTGTTTTTTTTAAATCATGGTCTTGCTGTACACACCAGGGTGGTCTTAAACTCATAATCCTCCTGGCTCAAACTTCTGGCTGCTGAGATTATAGTCTTATGGCAGTACACGTGGCTATAACTCTTATAATGATTCTGAAATAGATGGCATTACTACCATTTTGCAGATAAGGTTATTCCTATTTTTACAGACATGTGTTTAACCACATTGCAGTCTGATTATTTAAATACAGGATAATGAAAAAGTTTCCTATTTTTCTTTAATTTTTATAAGATAATAAGAGATATGAATTTTTTAATCAAGTTTATTCAGCACAATAATCACTGGTTGAAGTGACATGTGCCCAAGTGACTTTTGGAATAGTTAGTATGTAAACAAATATAGTGCCTGAGTGACATTTGAGGCAAATTCTTAAGTATTTTTTTTTTTTTTTGAGACAGGGTCTCACTCTGCAGTTAAGGCTGGCCTTGAACTCACAGAGATCTTCCTGCTTCAGCCTCCCAAATGCTGGAATTACAGGCATGCAGCACCCTGCACGGCTTCTTAAATGGTTTAGTAACGTGCTTAGTCAGGTGGCTAGTAAGGAAGCCAAAAGAGAAGTAGAACCTTGTCCTATTTCTGTATATAACCATGTTGTTTTTAGCATACATAGTGACTTCCTAAAGCATGTTGTTGTATTTGACCACCATGTTTTATTGTTTAAATTTCTGCCAATTCTTAATCTGTAGTTCATAAATATGCTTTTGAATTTTAGCTCTGCCACTGAGAAAAACCATTAAGTTAAATATCAGGCCCATCTATAAGTTATGCCCAAAGTGGAAATATGACCACTGTTTAGTTCTGTTGTAGCTTGCCTAAGACATGCTCTTTGTATTCATAGTTATCCTGAAATTATTTCAGTAATATCATTGTTTTAATACTTTGTGTATTCTTTTTAGTGCTTTTAATCTTCATCTTTTAACTTACATTCTATTATAGCAAATAGCACCTTTTTTGTGTGTGTGGCTAGCTCCACCCTGTGGGTAGAGCAGAGCTGGTGCATCATGTGGTACTAGGGATGAAACTGCAGTCCCTGTGCTTGCCTTAGCAGGCGATTTAGACCACTGAGCTATTTTGCTGGCCCAAAAGTTGAGAAGAATTCCTTTTTTTCTTTTTGGCTGGCTCAGGCTGCCTTAAAGGGTGAGTCTGGTAAAGCACATGGAACTGGAGATCAAACTGTGGTCCCTTGCACCTGACTGGGTTTGCCAGAGCAGGCGCTTAAACAACTGAGCTAACCCACAAGCCCCCTAAATAACACCTTTTGAGAAAGAGTTTGGCATTTGGAAAAAGTGATAGGACATTCTAGTTCAGTTCTCATACCTCAACTAGGGATCAAAATGAAGAGTGTCATTTGTGGTTAAAAGTAAGCAGTGACCAGAGGGATGAGACCTCTTGATTGTTTTATAAAGCAGATAAGAATGTGCTTAAAAAAAAAAAAAAATTCCAAAATTATTTTGTGTCGTGGCAGCGTAATAGTATCTAAAATTGACTACTCTGAGTAGAGATGATTTTATTTGGATGTAAATTCTGCTAATACTAATGTTGCATTTTAAGATTGCTGTCTTGATATTCTTTCCTGCTTATGTCAGTGCTATGCTGATTTAGCACTGCAGTTTAGAGAAAAAGTAGATGGATGAGTTTTTATTTTAAAGTCAGAATCCACAAAAAACAATTGTGGAAGTTTGCATCATAATTATTACTTAGTATTTATTATGTAATTTGTGATTATCTGTGGCTTTTTAAATTTCAAACAGCTACCCCCATCTGATTGCTCTTTTCAATTAATTATTTATTTGGTACATGGTCTCACTATGCAGCTTGGACTCAATAGTGATCCTCCTGTCTCAGCTTCCACAGTGCTGGGATTACAGGTGTGCACCATCACTCCCAGTTTCAGTGGCCAACATGGTGCACCTGAGGTTCTGGGGTCCAGCATGGCATGTGGTACTGGGGATAAAACCCAGGTCTTTGTGCTTGCCAGGCAGACACTTAGATTACCAAGCTATCTCCCCAGCCCATTTGCTCTTTGATAAAGGCTTATATGCTTGTTTTTTTCCAAAAATTTCTTGAGTTGCATTGTATGTAACTGAATAGCTGTTGGTATCAGGGCTATGTTTAGTGAAGATAATAGCCAATAATATATTTACATGTCTTATTGCAGAGGAACCTGTGATACAGAGGTTTCATTCTGTCTTTTGAAGGAATTTTTCTCTTAAAACTTTCAGATTGTAGAGGTTGATGAAGTATGCTCATCAGTAGTATTAAAGGATACTAAAAAGTACCTTTAGTGCCTTTTTGGTAGTGCTTTACCATTGAGGTTCTAAGACAGTTTAATGTTACATGAAGACTAGTAATATAATAGATTTGAATGCAAGTTATTCTCTAAGATGCTGGCAGTTCAGTAGGAGCCAGACAGATGTGCCCACTGACCTCCTTGAGCTTCTGTGTGGTGGGGAGGAGGGAGTGTGAGGAACAGACAGTAAACTACAGATTGCATAACTCAGGAAGTGATAAGAGAGATAAATATAGGATGATACAAGAATTTACTGACCTAGAAGGAAAGGGAGCCAGTGAAGATGACATGAGCTGAGAGAAAACAAATATTCCTGGCAGAACATCTTGTTTAGAAATCTTGGAATGGCAAAGAGCTTGACTTTTGCTAGGAACTGAGCCTGCTATGACTAGGAATAAAAGGTGTTGAAAAGAAACAGGATTAGTGGTGTGGTATAGGAGGCAGGGTCTGGTCAGTGAGGCTTGAGAAAATATTATGGTTTTTGATTTTTGTGCTAGAATTCTTTGGAAACTATCACAGAATTTGTAACTGGTTTAACAGGCTCTCTCTGGGTGCTGTGTAGTGTTCAGAGGGCAATGAGAGTAGAGGCCAGGAGATCAGTTAGATCATATTGAAATTAGAATATGCCTGGCTCATCTAAGGGGAGAATCCAGTAGGTAATGATTCTTAGAGTTTGTCACCTGGAAACTTACTAGGAATGCAGATTTGTGGTCTCACCTTGGACCTATAAAGGCCTGAAACTTTGAAGGTGTGGTTCAGAGATTGCTGATAAACAAACTTTCCAAATGGTTCTGATGCATCCTCAATGTTTTGAACCTCTGTTGTAAGCCATGTGTGGTTTTTAAATGCAGGAAAAAATCTAGGACCTATAAAGGCCTGAAACTTTGAAGGTATGGTTCAGAGATTGCTGATAAACAAACTTTCCAAATGGTTCTGATGCATCCTCAATGTTTTGAACCTCTGTTGTAAGCCATGTGTGGTTTTTAAATGCAGGAAAAAATCTAGGCTGGTGATACGGGTAAAAAGTAACTGCATGAAAATGATAGTTGAAAGAGGAAGAGAATGCCTGTACTAGAATGAAATCCTGAGACGTTTTGATATCTTGGAATGAAGAGAGCTAGTAAAAGAATTAAAAGATTGGTTAAAAGATAAAATCACTTGAAGATCAGGAAAGTCTGAAGAAGAAAGAAGCAAAGTAAACATTCAATTTGGTGAAAAATGATCCTTCTGTGAATAGTTGGAATAAAATTACAATGATAGGTACCAGCTTTCTATAGATTGAGAAGGAACTTGGAAGAAAGAGAGTGAAGAGAACTTGATTTACTCATTTAAAACGTCTTTTACTCTTAAAGGTCAGATATTTAGTAATCCCAAATTATGGAAAATAAAAGTAAATAAAATTGAAGGACAGTTATCCTGCATAAAGTTTTATTGACAGCTGCTAAGGTTTGAATATGGTTTGTCTCTTCTCCCAATTCATGTTGAAGTTTAATCCTTAGTATAAATATAATAGTGCTGAGAGAGATGGGACCTTTAAGAGGTTCTCAGGGATGAACTGTAGTTTTCCTGAAAGTTGATTCATTTTTTTGGGAGTGGATGCTCTAAAGTGAGACTATCCTTGAAGCTTTCTTGTGCACAGACCTGCTCATACTTTGTTTTCCACCATGTGATGATACAACAGGAGGCCCACACTGCCAAATTGAGTCTTCCAATCTTGGGCTTCCCAGCCTACAGAACCTGGAGCCAAATATACTTTCCTTTATAAATTATCTAGTTTCAAGGATGTTATGATAGCATGAAAAAACTGACTAAGAACACAACTGAATAATGAGATTTTATTGGGCTGGTGAGATAGCTCAGTAGACCTGCTTAGGCTAGTGTAGGGACTGCAGTTCGATCTCCTGCACCACATGCCGTGCCATCCCAGTCCCTGGGCACACTGAGCCAGCCACCAAGATCGAGTGTGGTGGCGCATTCCTGTAATCCCAGCACTGGGGAGGCTGAAAACAGGAGGATCACAGTGAGTATGTGTTGTGTAGTAAGACCCTGTACCAGAAACATTAAAAGAAAAAAAAATTATAGAAGGGTGGATTGTGAGGATGTGTAGCCCACCAAGAATACTTTATTTTCTTCTATTTTTTGAATGTATGTAGTACAGGGTCTACTGGGTCTACAGGGTCTCACTATGTGGACTGATAGTGATTCTCCTGTTTTCAGCCTCCCAAGCTCTGGGATTACAGGTGCCTGCCACTATGCCCCGTCTCAGTTGCTGTCTCAGTTGCCATCTCAGCATGCCCCGGGGTGGGACTGGCATGGTAAGCCAGGGATCAGATACCAGTTGCTGATCTTTGCCTAAGCACGTGCTTTAGTCTGCTGAGCTCTCTGGCTGGCCCAACTTTATTATTTTTTTTAACATGATAAAAACCACTTTAGCAGTATGCTTTACATCTAGATAACTTGAAATGATAAGTACTCTTATTCCTTACAGATAGACTAATTCACTTTGTTTCCTTTTATGATTTTTTTTTTTTTGAAATAAGGTCTTGCTGTACAATCCAGGTTGGCCTTGAATTCTTGATCCTCTTACCTCAGTGTCCCAAATGCTGGGATTACAAGTGTGTGTGGCCAGGCCTGATTTTATAATTCAGACTTTAATGTTTTAATTGTTCCAACTTGTTAGAATAATTCTAATGTAAGTTAAGGTTGTGCTGTTCTTAAGGGAACACTACATTTATTGTGAAGACAAACTAAGGTGTTCAGGGTCAGTCCCAATTATAAAATGGTATCTTTGGAGGAATGCCCATGTTTGTCAATGTAAGTATGAGTGAGTGAGAGAGAGAGAAAGAGAGAGGCAGAGAGAGAAAAGGGAAGAGAGACTTAATCCACTTTGGAATAGATTTTATTTTTCTATGTGAACTGTGTTTGAATGCTAAAATTGTAAAGAAAAAAATATGGTTACATTAGCATATGTTCAATGTTTTATTCAGCAGTTGTAGAAGCTCTTGAAGTTAGTTTCTCTTGCTGCGGCCAAACTCTACCTTAGGTCTGAAGTGGGCCACTTACTAGCAATTTAGTGTTTTTCTTCTGGTTCCCACCCCGTGTCTGTGTATCTATATATAGACACACATTGATTTTATGTGTAAGTTTTAGAAATGTAATGAGTTATGATTCTGTTTTGCATTTTTTTCCATCAAACAGTACATCTTAAATCTGAAAGGCTGATGTCTTTGTTAGAATATTAGACGGGGACTTAGAGATCTGGGAATCTGGTCACTTGCACTGTGATCTTGGGCAAGATCATTGTCTCCTTATCCATAAAATTTATTGATGTTGAAGGGTTGACTTGAAGCTTTCTAATGTTATTCAGGAATGCTAATGTTTCAAAGAATACATATTTTCTTGAATTAAATATGGAATGTAATTTATCCTTTAAGTGTTCACACTTAAAGGAGTAAACTTTTTGCAGAGTTAAAACTACAGTAGTGATAATGGTAGAGGAAGATACGAATGTGAGAAATGTGGTTCAAAAAGATGATTTCTAATTATTTTCTGGTGTAGTCAACATAAGTATTCCTGATGGTTTTATGATCACAGTGCCTTAAAAAAAAATCACTTTTATTCCATGAAGTTAAATTTTTTGACTTAAAGTTCCTATTTTGGGGAGAATGAGTGATGTAGGTGGTCAGTGTTTAGTTGTATCCATTTGGTGTCATGGGAGGAAAGACAAATGGGACATATGGCCTGCTCAGCATTCTTTCAGGAACTGTGTCAATTTCTCATGTAGGTGTTTTGGAAAAGCTGGGACACCGGGCAAAGGAGCTCTTGGCATGAAGCCAGGATGGCTTCTTTGATGTCTATCCTGAAAATATTTGCTAAGTAAAGTTTTCATGACCCACTGGGGAGGGCAAGATTCTCTTAGTTTGGAGAATCTTTGAGTAAAGGTATTCAGGTTTTAAATTAACATTGCTACATTATCATTAATTATGTTTATTAAAAGACAGTTTTTGCTTTCATACCTATAATGTCTTAAGTTGCTACTTTTATTTCCTTTTAGAGTGTGTGTGTGTGTGTGTGTGTGTGTGTGTGTGTTTGTAGGGATCTGTCTGTCTGGTGAGATAGCAAGCACTGTTGAATGGCATAATTCCAAGGTAGATAGCTCAAAATATGTTTGCTACCCTAAGCAAGAAGTTCAAGATATTTTTGCCTCTCCTTTTATTTACTAGCATCTATTGGAGCTTCTCACAAGAGATTTTCTCACTTTAAATTTTGTATCTCATCCTGAAACTTTCAGTCTGAGTGATAATCTCTATGTGAATAAGTTTATCAATAATCAGTAGCCTGAGGGCCGACCAGATAGCTCAGTGGACTAAAGTGCCTGCTTAGGCAGAGCACAGCATTAGGGGTTCAGGCACGCTGAGATGGAGATTAAGACTAGGCATAGTGGCACGCACCTGTAATCCCAGAGTTGGGAAGCTGACAACAGGAGAATTACTAGGAGTCCAGTCTATGTAGTGAGACCCGGTAGACTCTGTGTTAAATACATTTAAAAAAAAAAAAAAAAGTAGCCTTTAAATGGATTGCTGCTGTAATATGTATCATCACATATATCATTATCTTTTTCTTTTTTCTTTTCCTCTAGTACTAGGGACTGAACCTGTAGTGTTTATGCTGACCTATATTACCAGTCCTTTTTATTCTATCTTCTGTGACCAATTCACTGAGTTCCTCAAGCTTGGTTCAAACTTGTAGTCCTCCACTTCAGCCTCCCAACTAGCTGGGGTTATACATGTGTCTTGCCTACTAATCATTCTTAAAGGTGTTAATTTAATAATTTTCATAATCCTATTTAATAAATAATCTTTAGAGTGTTAGCTTTCTAAAATCTTTTTAACAAAAACAACAAAAATCAATATTGACGAACCTTACCTAATCTATATTGCTCAACTTTTCAGAAATTTTCACCCAATTTATATATGTTAGAATAGTAAATTCTTTGGGAAGGCTATTAGAGCTTAAAATTCTCCCAAGAAAAATTTTAAAGAGAAGATTGATCATTATTGGAAGGCTGTAATTTTTGTTTTTGTAACTATTTTATCTACCTAATCCATGTGTAAAATATGGCTCCACAGAAGCAAAAATCAGTATGGCTGTCCTTTAGCACCTGTGCACTCTACTGTGAGCCAACATCTGTGACTTGGAATAGCTCTGATGTAGATGGGTCAGGCAATACCTCATTTGTTGGCTGTCACTACATGACATCCTTTCTCAAACAGGATACTTAATTTAGTTTTGTAGTCTTTTGTCTCAGCATAATTCATTGTTGCTACTGTTTCAAGGTCAGTATTATTGACCGTTAGTATTTTATTTCTTACAGTGTATCTCATTCTCTCATTGTTCATTTCTCTCATGCTGAGAACTAAA
Source organism: Ctenomys sociabilis (assembly GCA_004027165.1). Lineage (NCBI taxonomy): Eukaryota > Metazoa > Chordata > Mammalia > Rodentia > Ctenomyidae > Ctenomys > Ctenomys sociabilis. The sequence continues at coordinate 24,121 of PVKA01013085.1, forward strand.
TTAGTTCAAGTTATTACTAGCTCTCTTGGCTGTCTTTTCTCACAAAGAAGACATGGGAAAGAACATGTTTCTGTTCTATATATAAAATATAAAAAAAGTACTCTTGACATATGTGAAAATCCTAATAAAGATTTAGTTAATTTGAACACCATAAAAATGCCAATCCTGGAATCTTTCATTAATACTTTTAAATGTATAAGTATAGAAAAGTATTTTAAAATTAGAAATGCCCAAGAATTCTTATTTTGTTTATTTTATGTCTCTTGAAATTCTTTAACATTTAGTATTTTTTTTTATTTTTAGTAGTATGCCATGAGATAATTGTTGCAGCTGAATAGGTATCTTGGGGAGATTTTTTTAATATCTTGTTTGCCAAAATAATTACATAATTTAGATTCTGAAAACTTAAGAGATTTTGTCATTTAAGTAGCATGGTGGCAGCTGCACAGCAAGTTCATATTATTGTATTTATTATATTATTATTATTGTATTTATTATTATTGTATTGAGGAGGAGGGCTGTGAGCAACCCCCAAGAGACTGAAACTGGTAATTGTAACCATTCACATTTTTTTTTTTGACAGAAAATATGTTGTCTATTTTAAGCAATTGAATATTTTTATCTCATAGCATCTGCTGGATGAAGTAACAATTTTGGATTTTACTGTAAAATTTAAATGCATTAGATGGGAAGATTGATTTCTTTTATTGTTACTCCCATGTTTGAACTTGCTGCCACAGGCTTGCTGATTTTGCAGTCTCCTACACAGGACTTGCTCCTTTCTGCCTCTCTTCTTTTGCACGTTATCATTCCTTCCACCTGCAGTACCCTCTTCCTTCCCACTTCCTTTGTTCTTCTCAACACTGGGTTGTAAAATTATTTCTCATAGAAATTCATTCTTACGGCATGTAACTGTTACTTATATTCTCTTTTTTATCTTAATTTAACCTAGACACAGACTAAAATGAGTTACATTGCTGTGATATACTAACATCTATACAGTGTTAAGGCTGTCTCATCTAGTGTTTACAGCTATCCTGTGAATTATTTCCTTTTTACAGATGAAATTAAATACATTTCTTGGCTGTGCTCTTCAGTTATCTATGCTAAAACTCGAACTTTTCTTTGATTAAAAACTGTTACTTCATATGTTATCATTTTGCCCTTTTCTTTTTCTCAGCTCACTAATAGCTCTTAAAACAATCACACAAACTATTTTGCTTGGGTATAATTTGCACAAAGTAAAATGTATCCATTTTAGGCATTTTGCATTTTCACAAATATATGCGCCCATGTAACTACCACCACAACCTGGATGTAGAAGATTTAGATTAGGAGCTCCTAAATTCCCTTATTCCTTTGTTCTTAATCTTTCTCCTCTTTCTCTTCTCCCCCAGATAACTACTGACTCGAGTTCTGTCACTACAGATTGTTTCTGTTTATTCTACAATTCATACAGATCGAATCTTGAGAGTATAAATTCTCATCTGGCTTCTTTTGTTCAGCATAGTTTTGAAAGTTTTCCTTTTATGGCTGGACAGTATTTGACTGTGTATGTGAGTTTGCTTATCAACTTATTATTTGACTTGTTTCTAGTTTTTGACTGTTGTGAGAAAATACATGTACAGATCTTTGAGTAGGTATGTTTCCATTTCCTTTGGATACATTACTAAAAGTGGCTATTTCAGTTGTTTCTCATCCTTGTTAATGCTTATCTTTAAAATATTTTAGTTATGCTGCTGATCTGGTAGTGTGGCTGTTTATTGTGGTTTTCCATTGACATTTCGCCAGTGACCAGTGCTGCTGATCATTTTTGATTTACTACCCATTTGTATCTATGCTTGGTAGACCATAGATTCTTTCATCTATTTAAGAGTTCTTTATAGTCTGTTTTCTTGTATATTGGATACATTTTCTTCCAGCCCATGGTGGGCCTTTAAAAAACAAGTTTAATTTTTATAAAGTCTAGCCTAACAAGTTCATATAGTTTTTTTTTTTTTTTTTTTTTTCCTTTTATGATTTGTATTTTTAGGTGCAAGTTTTACCTTCTCCAAAGTTGGGAAGATTTTCTTCCATTTTTATTGTAAAGTTTTTGTGCTGTTGGCTTTTGTATTTAGATCTGTGATTTATTTTGAGAAATTCTGTGTTTTAAGAGTCAAGTTTTTTATTTTTTTCTTTCCTTTAATGGGTGTCCTTTTCTTACTGGATGTTTTTATTTTTCCATTGGGTTTGTTGACACTTTGGTTGAATGATAATGGACCATATGGTTGTAAGTCCTTTCCTGGACTCCCATTCTGATGCATGTGTGTGTGAGTGTTTGTATAAGAATGAGATCAATACTACATTATTTTGATTATAAATTAGGGGTAGTGTAAATTCTTCAACTCAACACTGTACAAATGGAAAATTTTTTTGCATTTACTCTTCGAACCTCATTGTGTGTGTGTGTGTGTGTGTGTGTGTGTGTGTGTTGTCAATTTTTTTTTTTTCTTTGTTTTCGAAGATGTTGCCACCTGCAGTGGTTTTGTTCTTGGCATGGTAAATATTGTTTGGCACTGAAGTACTTTCAGCTAATAAGGAGAGGTGAGGCAGCTATTAGTATTTTTCTTTATCTCCACCATCATTAGTAATAAGCATCTCTAGGTTGCAATAATTTAGCTATCTGATTTTTTTCAAAGTTGGGTAAATTGGAAGTTGGTAAATGTAGCACACAACCAAAGTGTGTGCCTGGTATTTAAACACCAAATTTGATATATGACAGTAAATACTCATAACACTACTCAGTTCCTTTAAAATAGATCTTTTTCTCTTTCAATAGCAGAATATACTAGGCTTCCCTAAAGCAGTGTTTTCCACAATATTTGAGGAACTGTAATAGCAGTTACCAAAATTATAATGTGTACTTAATGGGAACACTTTGAAGAGAAGTGATAGGTACAGGTTACATTGAATTTAGTTTTTGACTACATATAAATGGAACTAAAATTGCACAAAAAAACTCAGATTAGTGAATCCTATTCTTTATTTTTAAACAGCACCTACATGCTCTGCATTTCTTTTCTCAAATCATTTTAATTTAGGTAAAACTAATAGGAGAAATTAACACACTCTTTTTTTTAAGATAGATTTCACTATGGAGTTCAGGCTGGTGTTGAACTTATTTCAACCTAGCCCAACCAGGCTTCAAACTTGCAGAGATTCTCCTGCCTCAGCCTCTTAAATACTGGGATGACAGATGTGTGCCACCATGCCTGGCTAGCACATTGATTATTTATATATTTTTCATATGTATTTTTGGTCCTCCTGATACAAGGAAAAGAAACTTCCAACTTGCTACACATCTGGTATGAGTTCATGTTCTCTAAAATCAAAGAATGAATTTTAGGGACAACGAAGATTAAATATTTTTATCAGCTATCTGAGAGAGACAGAGGGCACTCAAATGGGTTGCCAAGGACCCTGCCTTTTCTAGGGGTTTATAGAGCAAATCTATGAGGTGAGGCGGGTACAAGATGAGAAACGTGGGAAATCAGAAGATAGGCCTGGGATGGGACAAAGTGTGATTAGCCAATAGTATTACCAGTACGATTGCTTGGGTAAAATGGATTAATTCAGGATTAAATGGGGAAGCAAGTCACATAGCAAAAGAGCATAAATACAGAACAGGGGCTTTTCCTATAGAAGGCTAGGTTAGTGGTCTTCCTGGCTTCCTCAAGGTTATTGATACTTATTTGGTATGTCACTCTCTGATGTTTATCTTTAGGAAAGTATGTGAGTGCATCTGTTTGGTCTTTTATCTTTAAGTTTGGCCCACTGTGGAGGTGCCTGTCTTCCCCCACAGTTGCAAGGTTTTATCTTCTGCACTGGCTCTTTCAAGAGCCCAGCCTTTCTGACTGCCTCTAATATTTCTATCTAACTTAGTTGCCTACAACACTCCTTAAATTGTGAGTATCCCCTAAAGGAGAAGACAAAAAATTTATTTTACATCCTTGTCCTTTTTCTCATGTATACTAAACATGTTAATGGATCTTAAATGAGTATTTTATTTAAGTTGACCTGGTGAATAGTAGTGTCTAGGCTACAATAGAAATATGGTATTTTTTTCTTTTTACTGAAATTATATTTCTCTTTCAAAGACATTTCTAAACAGTATTTGACAAAATTTACAATTTTAGAAAACATGGGTGATAAGTTAGGCATGAGGCTGTGTATTTCCATTTCCCTTTTTTAAGCTGTTGGTACAGGTTGATTTGAAACATGTGCCCTAGGAGCTCTGGCATCGGGTAGTCGCATCCACCCCTGTATTTGCAGCATAAGGACTGTAGTAAACTGTGAGAGCAGCAGAAAAGTGAGTGTCAGCTGCTCCAGTAGATGCTTTTAGAAGTGGCTCTCTGCTTGGTATTAGTTCTGTAGTTGACGTCAAATCCTCCACTTAATAGTGAGTTAGAAGAACTGAATCAGGAGTTTAAGAGGCAGTACTGGATTACAGAATCCAAACGAAAGCTGGGGTAGAGTTTGCATTACTTTTTGGCATGACTTTTTCTCCTTCTGATTTTAATGAAAATCTGATCTTAAAAAGCGAAAAACATTTGCTCTTACATGATGTTTATGTTAGATTATATTTAATGAAGTTAAAATACCTGGCTGGAAAATTCAAATGAATATTATACTATTCTGTTTTTAGCATAAATGGTGTTTTGTATTCTAGGTCTAGCACTGATTTTACTTTAGTAAATTTATTTAAAAACAATTTGAAGTTAGCTTTCACTTTGTTAACAAAAGTTATTCAAAGGTACTGTAGTTTGATTAAAATGACTGAAATATAGTATCTGTATCTACTTAAGGCTTCTTTAATTCAAGCAACAGGAAGCTTTGGCAAACTTAAAATAATCTACCACAGTGATAAGTTCATAATCTTAAAAACTAAGAAGCTGAGTTTTAAGTAGAATAGATGTTTGAGCTGTTCCAGGTCTGAAGAGCAGGAAGTCATGGACAGATTTTATGAGCCTGTATGGGGGTAGATCTTTTCTCACCGTTTTAGTGATCATTGTGCTCAATAATCAAATTTCTTGGAGTGTGATAGGGACTGATTGGCCTAGCTTTTTTTTTTTTTTTAATTTTGGGCTACTTTTTTGCTAGTAGAGGACAATATCCTGATTGCATACACTGGAGGAGGGATGCTTCTGGTAAATAGAAGATCAAGGTACAGTTTGTCAGAGAAAATGAGGGAAAGTAGATTCTGACAGCTTAAAACAAAGATGCAGTACTGTTGTAGTTTTCAGATACATAAAACATTATTTTACTTTTTTTTGCTTTTAGTTTTTGAGATGTGGTCTTGCTTATGTAGTCCTGGCTGGGCTTGAATTCACCATGTAACCCAGGCTGCTCTTGAACTAGCAGTGATCCTTCAGCCTCAGCATTCTAAGTGCTGGGATTACAGGTGTGTACTACCACATCTGGCTAATTTATTCTTGTAATACAGTGTAATCTTTGTAGATTTTTTATGATCATAATATAGTATTTATTAAATGCCCATGAATGCTGGTCTGCTTTTTACCCCAGTTGCTTCCTATATCTTTTACTAAAATTCTTAATTGAGTAAGTGATTCAAATGTCTAGGTTTAATTGCTTTTAAAGATATCCTTTGTTGTTTTCTTTATTCATTTAATGAATTCTTTTTTCAGTGCTTGCTTTGCACCAGGTATTACATAAGATGTGCAAGGTTTCAAAAATGAGTAAGAGCTAACATGCTTTTTTATTTATGGAAATTACAGGGTTGTTACACAAAGTTTAGTGAAGGATATATGTTAAAAATATAAAGGAGGATATATAGAAAAAAAGTCTAGAGAATAATGATTTGTGGTAAGTGTTAGGATAAAGGTAAGTATCTGTCTCAGTCTGGAGGGGGTTATCTTTTTTTCTGGAACACCAAGTGCTTTAGACAAATTTGCATAACAAGTAGACATTAGGAAAATGAAGAACAAGGGAAAACTTTCATGGAAAGGAAGGTGGCATGGGAGGAAGCTGTGGAAGTACGAGCCTGCAGTTTATCATGGCTGTGGGAGAGAAGACAGAGTGCTTGGAGCACGATGAGGTCAACATCGCCAGAAAGCTTAATGGAAGAACTGTAATAACAGAAGTAAGGAGAAGTCTTTGAATAACCTTTTTTTTTTTTTGGCAGAACAGGGATTGAACTCAGGTCCTTGCACTTGCGAGGGAAGCGCCTATTCCACTGAGCCATCTCCCTAGCCCCTGAATAGCTTTGAGTAGGGAGTGAGATGATAAAATTTTTGTTTCTTTTTTTAAAAATTTTTTTGGTGGAACTGAGGATTGAACTCAGGCCCTTGCATTTGCTAGGTAAATGCTTATTCTGAGCCATCTCCCTGGCCCCCAAATTTTTATTTCTGAAAGATGATAGAATGGTACAAAACTGACAGCACAAGAACATTTATCATTTGCTTTTTGTTTGTCTTTTGGTTTTGCCAAGTGGTAGGAATCTGAACTAAAGAGGAGTATCTAGTAGAGATAAGATTTCTAGTAGAGATAAAAAGAGAGAGCTGGCCAGATAGCTCAGCAGACTAAAGCGCCTATGTAGGCAGAGTGCAGGAACCACACACAGTGCCGGCTCCGCCCCAGGGGTGCACTGAGAGGATGACTGAGACAGGGTGTGGTAGTGTTCCTGTAATCCAGCACTTGGGAGGCTGAAAACAGGAGCATGACTACAAGTCCCATCTGTGTAGGTGAGGTCCTATAGACTCTATACTAAGTAAGTACATTAAAAAAAAAAAAAGTTCTTAAAAGTTAAGTAGGCTTTGGAGAACACCGAACAAGAAGCACACTTTAGGTAAAGAAAGTGAAAGTTCCATTTTGAGTAAGTTGAATACTATGTTTGAGAATCATTTAGAAGTAGAGCGACTCAGGACACAGCTGGGGGTATGAGGCTAGAGACAGGACTGGCAGTAACAATTGAAGCCATAGGTGTCTTGAAAGAAAACAAGAAGGTGAGAAATGAGGAAACATCACTGCATAGAACAGAAGAGAGGACCCTAAAGTATGGACTAGAAAATCAGAAAGAAAAATCTGAAAAAAACTGGCTTAGAAATCCATGAAAAAGAATATTAAGGAAAGACTTATTTTTAATATGTCAACTCAGAATTCTTTGACCCTTGAGATTTGATGGAATATGAGGTTACAAATGAAATCTCATGTCGTTGATAATGATTTTGCTTTGAAATGAAATAAAAATTTTTAAAACATTCTACAATGTAAGGTTTGTACTACATTTTCTGTCTGGTCAATATGAGAGTTCTGGAAATCTGTCTAGATTGACAATTTTAGTGATTAGAAATAATCTAAAAGATTTATCCTTTTCTATCAGTGAATTTGATAGCAAATTGACACTTAAAATTCTAATTTAAATTTCTTATTTTGTAGAATAAGTAATAACTTGTGATGGGTGGGGAATGAAACATTGTACTAGGTAATGCTGACCTTCTCTTGTATTTCTAGCATGGTGATTCTAACTTTACTTTTTAAGTTGTTGCCTTTAAAAATGAGAAAGCTTTACAATATTTAGATGTGTCCATATTATAGATCTGGTGATGTTTAAGATTCTAGAATCAAGCAGAAGATTAAAAAGAAAAGTTATAAACTAGGGTGATGAATAAAGGATGTCTGGAGAATTTGATGCCTACTTCGACTCTTTTTTCTCATTTTGTTTTTCCAGTCTGAAAAAAAAAAAATTTTTTGTTGAAGCTTTTGTACAGTTTCTACTAGGAGAGGTTATAAAGGTTGTCAGGTATGTATACTGATCTTTATGTATTGTCTAGATTCAGATAGGGTATGGTTTGTCCTTTTATTTTGAGTAACTTTAGCATAAAGGTACTGGTTAGGGTTTGGATTGCAGTTTGGCACTCAATCTTTATTCTCACATTGATTGACATCTTAGCCCAACCCTATACATATTATTATGCAAATGTATTATAAATACATTTATTTTCTGTTTTGATTCACTGTGTGGTGAAGAGAAGTACTTTTTAACAAATGTAAAGTAATCTAAGTTGCTGTAACTTTTTTTATTCTTAGTAACTACTGTGATTAGATACAATGGAAGACAAATTTAGAAAAATTTAAAAAGAAATTTTAAGGAATAATTTTAACAGTTTTAATGTTATCTTTCAGTCAATTATTTTAGTTCCCACACTCTTTTGTACTGTTATATTTTCACGACTACTGGAAAATATATGGTCTGTTAACAATTCAGTTAACAGTGACCTTTTTTACTGCTTCAGTTGATATATTTGTCTTTGTAAATGTTTTCTCTTCTTTCCATGAAATCCATGTAGATTTGCTGAAATGTATAAGGAAATGCTTTTATAGGATTAGTGTTTGTAACCTAACCTGAGTTACACCTAACTGAAATGCTGCAGATAGGGAATACTCTGAGCCTCAAGGGTTCTCATTTGAAGTGGGACTGCAGGGAAGAATTGTTTGGTTTATAGGATTATTATAATGGCTACATGAGGTAATATTTTTAAAGCAGTTAGTGGTGTGTCTTTAAATATAAATCACATCATGTCCTTGTCTTGCACAGATCCTTCATTGGCTTCTTTTGTTGTGAATAAAATCTGGGCTTCTTATTTGTCAGTCTCCTACAGCTCACCTAGAAGAGCTCTTACTATGTTTTAACCATCCAGGCCTTTGAATAAAAAGCCTATGTCAGGGATGGTGAACCTTTTAAAGATTGAGTGCCAAACTGCAATCCAAACCCATTTATTACAAAGTGCCAACATAGCAATTAAACCTAAATATTGAGGTGTTAGGTCAGAAAAAACCAACTCAGACATTGGTATCATTTATCTTAAAAGAAAAACAATAACATGTTTCATAGGTTTGCTACAGCTGGCCTATATTCATTTTGGCCTCTTGATTATACTTTCCTCCCCATCAGGTTCTTCAATTCTTACCTACTCAGAGAGGCTTAATTCTATGATAAATCTTGGTTCAATGATTCTATGATGTTTAGATTGGATATAGATCTGTTATTTCAATAGAGAGCCAAATGAATGAATATTGGCTTAAGAAAAATTGTTTTTATGTAGTAGTACAGGTAGTAAAGACTTGAGATGACATTATTGTTCTAAGGCAATTATGAATGAGGAGTTATTTCTTAGAATATCAAACAGTTTTAGTTGGTTTTTTTAATCTGACATATCATGTAAATTTTAATTAGCTTTCTACATATCTGTTCACTAACTGATTTGTTTCTGAAAATAGATAACAACAATTTCCAAATTTAACGTTTTAAAATGTTGTTCCTAGCTAGAAACCTGTAGTGCAATAAGAGTTCGTAATCTTTCAAGAAGTCTATCAGATTTGAATTTCAAAGTATTGTATCTCTGGCGTACTGTAGCAATAACAACTAAGATTGAAATGAAGTAGTTTTATAATGTTATATGGCTCTTTCAAAATAGCAAACACTAGTTTCTTAGACTTTAGCTTTTTGGGAGTGCTGGTATAAGACTGTGGTATTGCTTAAAGGGGTTAGAGAGAATATATAATAAAAGTTAAAGTTTTTGTAGGTCTATATGGAACTTAGCCTGGCTAAGGTGGTTTAGAGAATGGGCATATTGTATGAGGAAGAATTTATTATACTTTTATCTTTTATAGCTTTCAGAGTTAATGTGATTATTAAGTTTGTTACTTTAGGAGATATCCTTTCTGTAGCATCTGCTTGATTCATTTCAATAATTCCTGAAGTTTCTTGGATGATAGTTGTAGAAGTTTTTAGTATAACTCTTGGTCGACAATTCTTGGTTGACAGTGCAGTGGTGTTTTGTACCTATTTGAAAAGTAGCTTTGATGAGGTATGGTTTATATGTAAAGAGTTTCTCCAAGCTGTGTAGAAGCAGGGAGAAAATCATCTGCTCACCACAACTCAGACATGTACAGAAGTGAAGTCTGTTAGGGATGGCTTGTGAGTCACTCACTTATCATTGCTCTTTGTTGTTAACCATGGTGGTTATGTAATTGAAGGTGAAATGTCACTTAGTGTTATATTGGGAAGTAAGGCGGTAGAAAAGATGAACAGATGGTTAAAAGACAATTCTCTGTCAGTCTCTTGATTTCTGCTTCTCTTGCAAGTGGAGCTTTGGCTGCTGACTGTAGACTTTATTTTTAAGGATGCTTCTCTAGTGAACAGCCTTGGAAAAGAATGCTCATTATACAATGTATAGGATTCCTAAATTAAAAATTTTTCTTCTGTACTGCAGCACTCTACTTTCTGCAAGCATTCATTGTGGCCTGTTCACATTCTAAAGAACTTGGAATGAAAAAGATAATTAAATAACTAGAGATAGAAATAATAATGAAAATCTAGAATGATTTTCTGAACTGTTGGCTTTGCAAGTGCTTATTAGTTTTACATCATTTTAAAGATCTAATAGTGGAGATCTCAGACTAAGGTTTTTGTTTTGTTCTTTCTGAGACAGGGTTTTATTAGGCGATTCTGGTTGGTCTTGAATTTACCTTGCAACCCAGGCTAGCCTCAAACTCACAGTAATCCTCCTGCCTCATTCTCCCGAGTGCTAGGTTTACAGATATGTACCACTACCCCATCTTCAGACCATGTATTATAGGTATGATTTGAGGAATAAAAATAATATGTAACTCTTAATCAACATACTCATAATCCATGAAAATACTCCTTTTTGGAAGTACTTGTATATGTCAGTGAAATATTTTTATAAATACTACTTTGATGTTTTAAGCTAATTGTGCTGATTGTGGAAGATAAAAAAAATACTTGTTTTGTTTTGAGGCAGAGTCTCCATGTTCGTGTAGAATTGCCACAAACTCTTGGAGGATCTTCTTGCCTGAAAGATCTTTCTCCAGTGCTGGGATTACAAGTGTGCACCACTACAGCAGAGTGTGTGTGTGTGTGTGTGTGTGTGTGTGTGTGTGTTATAACTGAAGTTTGAAAAAAACTTTGAAAATTTTTTTGTCCATAACTGATTTGTTATGTTATTGTAAGTTGCCATAACTGTCCTACATGACATACTTGGTATGGATCTTAAAGTTTGATTGTATCTTACAACTTAAATTCTTTTGCATTGTGGTGATTATGTCAGAAATAGTTAGAAAAGAGCTGAAACTATTGGCTGTTAGATTATAGAATATTGTAGTTTTAAGAACTTGTGGTACTTGCACTTTATTCTCATACATTTACTTAGGGGGAAACTGAGATCCAGAGTTGTAAAATAGTTCACAATGAGTTCCTGATAGAGGTGGGTACTTGGAATGAGACAGAATGATAGAAAGGTTACATCAAAGTAGAGAAAGTCAGTGCCTTGGGAATGAACAATTTGTGCTACACTTTTGTAGCAAGATCTAATATTGGTTATGGTGGTATAAAATAACTAGCCAGAACACTGATGAAAATAAGTAGTTTTTAGAAAAAGTTTTCTTATATTAGAAAAAAAATGAAATTTTTGTCTTAAATTTGTAAATTGGCATGTTACTTAAGTCCAGTGCTGTTCCACCGATGGAGCATGTATGACTGTCCCGTGCATGGCATGTACCAGCAGCGGTATAAGTTGCTTGATGGGTGAGACAGTCGTGAGGTACAGTTGGTGGTATAGCCTATCAGGAATGTATGAAAATTAAAGGTGCAGTAAAGTAAGTACCTACACTGAAAGTACATGGCAGAAACAGGGAAGTTGGTATGCTCATGAGGAATGATCAGGGAAAAGTAAAGTTCATAGGTAGTAGCGTACTTGTGTGACTGGTAATGTCTTTCTCAAATTGAGTTAATTTTTCTATTATATATTGATGAAAAGAACCCACTGAATCTTTGAACGTTTGCTCATTAATGGGAATATTCTTGATATATCTATCTTCTTTGGGATTACTTAAAACATCTGCCATCATGATAGACTACACAAGTAGTACCTTTTGGTAAGGTCAAATATTGGTTTAAGGTTCTTTGAATTCAAATGGAAGTAGTATACATAAAGAACAGTTAGCAACAGTGAATTTTATTTAAAAAAATATGCAGACTGAAGTTTATAAATCTTACATGTACAGTTCAATGAGTTTTTCATGTCAGCTACCATTCAAATCAAGATGGAGCCATTTCCTGCTCCACCTACTTCAAGTCTGTAACTCACCTGCAACTATTAATTCTTCTGAAGTTTCTAGAACAATGGTTAGCACATAGTTGATGTTCAAAAATATTAGTAAAGTAAATGAGGTATTAAGGTCTTACATGCTGCCCTATATTCATTGTACATTATAATTATTGCCCTTGTTTATTTTCTGTAATTTGTATTCTTACAGGTATTTAAAATGCTACTGCAGGGTTGGTGAGATAGCTCAGTGGACTGAGCGCCTGCTTAGGCAAGCACAGGGATCAGGGTTTGATTCTTCATCCTTGACCCCAAGTCAAGGTGTGGTGGTACATGCCTGTAATCTCAGCACTGTGGAGCCCACCATACCCAGTCTCAATCTCCACCCAACTCCATCTCTGCAGGGGTGGGGCCAGCAAAAATATCCCCCCCCCCGTCTTCTCTTTTCCCTCTCTTTTTCCTTCCCTCCCGCCTCCTTTTTTCCATCCCTCCCTCCCCCCTCCTTCCCTCCCTCTTTCCCTTCTCCCTCGCTCCTTCCCTCTCTCTCCCTGCCCCCCTTTGCCCCTCTCCTTCCCTCTCCAAATTTGTAGCTGCAGCATAAGTCAGTTTCTCTCTCTCTTTCTCCCTGGTTCTCACTATGTAGCTGGAACTCATAGTGATCCTCCTGCTTTCAGCCTCCCCAGCACTGGAATTACAGGCATATACCGCCATGCCATGACTCTTGGGCCAGCTCAGACTGCACTGGGGGTGGGGTTGGTGCAGATGTGGCGCTAGGATCCTTGGTCCCTGAGTTTGCCTAAGCTGGCATTTTAGTCCACTGAGCTATCTCAACCCCCTCTTTTATTTCTACCAGGAAGCATATGATTCTTGGTTGCCCTCTGTATGGTTTGTGTCTAGGTATTCCCCCAAAGCCTCATGCACGTTTAGATGAGGCTTTTTCAGAAAAGCAGCTGAATAGAATTTGTGATTCATTTGTGGTGCAATGCTGAGATTAAGGGTGGGTAAGATTGCTGGATCAAGCCACTGGTTGAGTTGGCACCAGCCTCATCCCAGCAGTCTGGATAAAATAAAAGGCGCAGAGTGAGGCTGATTTCCTTCTTTTTGCTCTTGCTTGTTTTTGCTATCTTCTGCCATGAACCTTTACCTCTCTGCCATGTGCCAGCCTGAAACCTCTACAAACTGAAACCATGTGCACTGAAACCTCTACAAACTGTGAGCTAAATAAACTTTTCCCCCTTTAACTTTGGGTATCAGGTAATTTGTCTCAGAAAAGGGAAAAAAGTAACTTAAGATTCCCTTCCTCAGTTTTTTTGTTTCTTTTTTTTTTCAGTGGTACCCGGGATTGAACTCAGGACCTTGTGTTTGCCAGGCAAGCACTTATTCCACTGAGCTGTCTATCTTCCCATCCCTTCCTCACTTTTAAAACAAAACACAATTTCTAATTATTATGTGTACTGAACTTTAAGGATATATATGAAGATTATGTATAGAAAGCAGTTACAAGCCCTGATTTTCTTTTCTTTTTTGTATTTGATAACTAGTTTTTGGCTTTCTAAATTAAATTTATAGTTGCAACATTGGTAGTTATGGGGTGCTAACAGGCCAAGGAGTTGAATTTACAATTCTTAGTAACTATTTATAATCTTTTAAAAAGTTGTTTATGTTAATTTTGTGCCTAGTTTATTCACTGAAACTTTTATGGTTGTTATTTTATTGCCTTTATGACTAGTTTTAAATTTGGAGCCATTGTTTGGTAGTTATGGATATTTTCATTCTTCTGTAATTTACTTACCTTCAATTCTACTTACTACAATTAAATGAATACCATCTTCAAAGGATTCATTTACCTTTGATGCCATTTTTCCTGTTTTATCTGTTAATTTTTTTTATGGTTGTAGTTGCTATAGTATTTAAGTATTGTATTTTGTTTTTTAAAATGTTTAATCTATCAGATCCTTTATTCTGTATTAGTCTATAGTCATCGTATCCTTTTGAAGTGGAGCCACCATGCTTTTCCATTAAGATTTAACATATTCATAATTGTTCCTTTGGTTTTGGAGATAAAACAGATGTATTACTTTTTTTCTTTAAAATGTATTTCTTTTTTTCTTTCAGATTTTCTTTTTCTTGGAGGTGAGTGGGTGGGTCTTAGTGTGTTCTGGCTGCTGTATCAAAGTAATACCATAGACTCGGTAGCCTCAACAACAGATTGTTTCCTCTCATTCCTGGAGGTTGGTAAGTCCGGATGCTACTAAGACAGTCAGGCTTCTGTGAGCATCTTCTTTCTGGCTTGAAGATAGTTGTCTTCTTGCTGTGTCTTCATATGGGACAAAAAGAGAACAAATCTTTGTTGTGTCTTTTCTTCTATGGTCACTCACCCTCAAGACCTCATTATTTTCTGACTTAGTTGCTTTCCTCTTGTTGCTAAGACAGATTACCTGACACCCAAAATTAAAGGTGGAAAGGTTTATTTAGCTCACAGTTTGTAGAGCTTTCAGTCTATAATTGGCTGATTCCAAGACGGTGCCATTTAGTAGAGGGGCAACAGTTCATGACAGCAGAAGACAACAAAAGTCAGCAAACAAGGAGAGAAACAGGCTTCATTTCTGCCCTTTTTATTTTATCCACATTGTTGAGCTTAATTAAGATGGTACCAATCCAGTCAGTAGATTTCTCTAGCAGTCACCCATCCTTAATACCAGCACTCTACTCCCAGAACTGAATCATGAATCAGTCACAAACTAGAATGTGCTACCTCTGAAAAGTCTGCTCCCTGTGACTGCATGACACTTTGCGGGGGGGTGGTATTCAGAAGCAAACCATAACATTTTTCAGAGGCCTCATTTGCAGATATCATCACATAAAAGTTTTCATCATAAGAATTTTGGAGAGGATACAAATGGGGAATCAGCTTTATGTAGAATATATGTCATTTAAGTTCCTAGCTGTCCTCTTTTATACTTTATGCAGAGTTACTGTATTCTTTATGAACTTTTACTCTGTATTCATTGGTGGTTTGGGGAGAGGAGATACATTACAGATTTGAAAGAAGAACATCAACTCATCCTAACCCCCTTACTACTTTTTCTTAATAAGTTTATAGTGTTAATGAGGTAATGTGGGCAAATAATTTTGATTGAGATAGTAGAAATGGTAGAATTTCATACTCGAAAGTTAAGATAGGAACTTTCTGTATTTTAGTTCAATAAATACTTTTGGCTTAGGACCTGTCTCTGCCTTAATCATATCACACTTTGTTTTCAGACATTATAATTAAGTTTTATGTAAGCATTTTTCCCCATCTTGAATTGTGGACCTGCTTAGTTCATGAGCAGGTCTAAGGAGCAACAAAGTGCCAGGTGTGGTGCATTCTAATCTCAGCACTCCCAAGCTTGTGATCCTAGCACCTGGGAGGCTGAGGCAGGTGAATTTCCATGAGATCAAGGCCAGCCTGGACCCTGTCTCAAAAAAATAAAAGCAAAACAAAAAAAAAAAAAATGCCTAGTAAACCAAGAAGCAGCAAAATTATAGTATTTAAGATTTAAAATTTACTCTAGTAGTAGGAAGGACAAATTCATTTGCTTACTGAGAGAAGGTATCATTAATTTTCATAAGTCAGTATGAATAACTAGTACATCATGGAAAAGGGGCCACAGTGCTAACACAATTGATTCTTTCTTTTTTGCATGTAACCTGTGCACCTCTTCTCCTGTGCTGTAAAGCCATCTCTAGATTGCTTCATTCATAGAGCAAAACATTAGTCTTGTTTGCACCGCTTCATAGTCACAACATGTTTGCATAATTAAGAGTTGTGTTTTGACTACTGTGAAAACCTGAGTTTTGTGTTATGAACAGTTAAGGGTATTAGCATTCACACTATGCTAAGTGCTGATTTAAGGATTATAACAAAGACTTGAACCCTGTTACATCTGTAAAGTATTAAAAAAAAAAGTGTAAGAAAGAAAATAGCAGGTAAGTAAGGTGATAGTAGTTTGTTTCTTCTAAACAGTTTATTCTTCTGGTAGCTTTCCTGTTCTACAGAGGAACAAAAGGAATACTGAAATTTTCACCTGTTCTAATTGCTTTTCTCCCATACTACCTCATATAGTGATTAGAGTAAGCTGCTATTGAATGGATAATTATCACATTATTATTATTTTTTTCACATTATTTTTTTAAGGTCCTGATGAAATAGCATATTTGAGTGAGTTGTCAAATTCAAAGTACAATTTGAATAAATTCTGTTTATTTGATTTTGTTTTCCATCTTCTTCTCCATGATCTTAATATCACTCAGGGCATGTCTGCTACTGAGTGTGTAGTACTATGGAAATAGGAGTCAACTCCTGCTTTATTTATTTTGTCTCCTCTGCCTAGAATGTTTCTTTTCATTTTTTGTTTATTTAACTCCTATTCATCCTTCTGACCTTAGAACATCATTTTGCATTACCTCATATAAGGTCCAAGGTCATAAATCTTGTTTGAATGTTTTGGTGCTTGAGAAGTTAAGATATTGCTTGGTATTCTTACAAGGCATTTAGATTTGTATAAGTGGTTATCATGGGGTTTTGGATCTAATGGAGAAAAGCTGATACATAAACCAGTATTTAGGAATACAGACTGGGAGCATTTGTGGTACCCAGAAGAGGAAAAGACCTTGTTTTATAGGAAAAACGAAATCTAGAAGTAGGGTGCTATGATTTTTTCCCCCCATTTTTCTTTTTCGTCTTTGTGAGACAGAGTTTCACTGTAAGTCTAAGCTGACTTCAAATTCACTTTGTAGCCCAGACTGGCCTCAAACTTAAAGTGATCCTTCTGCCTCTGGCTCCTGAGTGCTGGAATTACAGGAGTGTACCACCATGCCTGGCTAATCATATTTATTTTAAAGTTCATTTATTTATTTAAAAAATTTGCAATATATTTATGCCAGCCAAGTTTATTTTATTTTATTTTTCCAAGTTTATAATAAAAGCTTTCAAAACAAATTAGCCATAGTTTGAATTGTATAACCTTTTGCTCAAAGTTGTAGCAGTCTCTGGTCTGTGAAATATTTTATAAGAGGGAGTGTGGGAGGTTGGTGAGAGGGGAAACTACAAGTTTCTAGTATTTTTTTGCTTTTACTTCATTTATTTATTTCTGGTGAGAACACTTAAAACTCTGTTCTTTCAGCAATTTTTCTAGTATAAAATATGTTGCTATTAACTACAGTGACCTTGTTGCATAGACCCAGAAAGATCTGATTATCTTTGGAACTTGCTCCCCATCTAATTGCAGCCTTGTTTAGGGCGCCGATGTCTCCCATGCTCCCATCCTGCTCCCCTGGTCCCTGGGAGCCACTGTGCTACACTCTGCTTCTGTAGCTCCAGTGCTCTAGAGTCCATATATAAGTAACATTATGTGCTATTTGTCTTCTTGTGATCAGCTCTTTTCCTCTGGAACACCCATGTCATCGCATATGACAGCACTTCTTTTAAGGCCTAGTAGCATTTTGTTGAATATACATACCACATTTTCTTTATCCATTCATTCAGTGATGGTGGTTATGAATCTTAGTCATGCATATGGTATTGTTTTTCATTTGTTCAGGTGTTTTGTGTGGTTTTGAGGCAAGGCCTTGCTACATTGCCTGAACTGGTGTTTATCTTCTGGGCTCAAGTGATTCTTCTGCAACGGTCTCTCTTGTAGCTGGGATTGTAGTCCAATAAGTATACCACTGTAGTTGGCCTAAACATTTTCTTTCTTTGTTTAAATTTTTTTTATTGGTTTTGTTCTGTTCTGTTTTTTTTCTTTTCTTTGTTTTCTCAGTACCGGGTATCAAACTCTGGACCTTGTGTGTGAGTTGTCTTCCCAGCTCCACTGGTACATTTTAGATATACATAAGGATAGCATTCATTATAGGGAATTTGTACCTGTACATGATATATCTTGCTGTATCCTTTTTTCCTGATTCCCTTCCTTTCAACTGTTCTCCTGACAAGAACTTTGTTACTTGTCCTTTCTTTCCTTTCTCCTCCCTGCTTCATTGTTTACATTTGAACATTTTCTTCTCATTTCCCAATATTTATTATTCATTTTGGTCCTTATTCACACTTTCAGTTTCTCACACCAGAGAAACAATTTGGTATTTAAACATGTGTGCCAGATCTTATTTCTCTTAAGAGTATGGTCTCAGGCTGCATCTGTTTAGCTAGATATGTCTCAAGCTTATCCTTTCTGTCACAGTAGTTCCCATTGTGTAAACAAACCCCAACATCATCTTTATCCATTCATTGGTTAATGGATACTTAGACTGTTTCTAACATTTAGCTATTATGAGCTGTAATTTCACATTGCTTTCCACAGTGGTTGCACCAGTGTATAGTCCCTCCAGCAGTGGAGAAGGGTTAACAGTCCTGTCAGCATTTGTTATTGTTTGTTGTTTTTGGTAACAATCAGTCTTTCTGGAGTGAAAAATCTCAGCATTGTGTTAATTTGCATCTCTTCAAGCTCAGTGCTATTGAAGTTTTTTTTTTTTTTTTAATGTATTTAATTGTTGTTTATACTTCGTCATATGACAAGTGTCTGTTCTCTTACATGCCCATTTTTGGATTATATCTTAAATTTGTAGGGGTCTGATTTTTTTTTTTTTTTAGTTTTTTATATATTTTAGATAGTAGTCCTTTGTCTAGCAAAATAGTTTATACTGAGTTGCCTCTTCACTCTATTGGTTTCTCTTACTGTGCAAAAGGTTTTTTTTCTGAAGGTTATTTATTTATTTTTTTGTGGTACCAGGGATTGAACTCAGGACCTTGCACTTGCCAGGGAAGTGCTTATTCTACTGAGCTATCTCCCCAGCCCTTCTTTTTATTTATTATTTATTTATTTATTTATTTATTTGAAGAACAAATAGCAATGAGACAGTTTCAAATCAAATTAGCAGGACAGATTCATTAATTAGTACATTGCATATTGTTTTCCTAGTAGTTCTTTGTCATACAAGGTGCATTCTTGATATTCTACTTACAAACACCATTAGAGTGGATGTTTCTAATCAATGAATTAAGAGAATATAGCTGTATACTTATCTTATTTTTTAAAACTGAATTGTAGTAGTTTCAATAATTAATACTTTCTACCTTGTTACCTTCCTAGTGGTTGTCCATAGTACAAGAAGCCGACAGAATATCCTCTCCAAACACTATTAGTGCAAATCTTGCTTCTCATAGAATTGTATAGAAGTACTGCATATTTACCTGAACTGTACTGTTCATACAAATACAGAATGGTTCTTCCTTTGTATCCCCTTTTTTTGTTTAGTTCTGTCAAAGATGGGCATTCCATTGTCATTCAATTATTATAGGTGCCTGAACTCAACGAAATAATCAAACACAGTCCAGCAGTCCACAGTAATAGTGGGTTATCTGAAGAAGTTGTTCACTAGAGTCATTTACAGCTTTGCTTATTATTCTGGCTTTATTTTATATACCTCATTTTTATACTTTTCTGCTGGATGGTTAGGACCGAGGTAAAGCAAAACCTATATAGCAAAAATTGTAGCTCTTGTATCTGATGAGGTCAGTCAAGTTCCCTCAGGGTTTATCCTGTACCCCCATACCCCATGCTGTAGATCCTTTGTCAGTGTCAGCCATGTAGATGAGTCATAGCCATTGTTTGACCAGTTTGCTCTCTGTGAGAGCCTGAGAGAAAGTTTTCTCTCCATGTGACTCTCCCCAGGCATACTATAGATCATCGATTGCATTCCTATGTGGCTCCATAATCTCCTTGATCAGAAAATTTGGGGCACAACTTAGTTCCATGATGTTCAGTACAGGTTCTCCTATGTCCTTAGTCTTCACTGATCTTGAACGGGTAGGGCCAAAATGTTGGCTGACCTTGCAGCCCTTCCATTTCTCCAGTTTTTCATCTGTGAACTTATTAACCATCCAGAAGAGAAGCTGATTAGTACCCTGCAACATATGCAGTTCAGTTTACCCTATCTGACTTAAATTCTTTTTAGTTGTTGTTAGACATTTCTATTTGTATTTCTTCTTTTGATTTCTTATACTAGGGAGATTATACGATATTTGCACATGTGTGTCTGGTTTATTTCACTTACGAGTATATGTTCATGTGGCATCCACTTCACTATAAATGCTTCAAGTTTATCATTCTTTATAGCCGAGTAATATTCCATTGTATAGAAATACCATATCTTTTTCAACCATTCCTCATGTGACAGGCATCTTGGTTGTTTCTAAGGTTTGGCTATCACAAATTCTTCTGCTATAAACATAGATACACATATATAACTATGATAGGCTGTTTTCAGTTCCTCTGGGAAAATTCCCAGTAGGGTGATAGATGGCTTGAATGGGATTTCCAGTCCTAGTTTTGTGGGGAGTGTCCACACTGATCTGCACAATGGTTGCACCAGTCTACGTGCCCACCAGCAGTGAACTGTTCCCTTTTTGCCACATCCTCTCCAACATTTGTTGTTGGTTGATTTGTTTATGATAGCCATTCTTTCTGGAGTGAGATGGTATCTCAGTGTTGTTTTAACTTGCATTTCACGAATGGCTAGCGATGTGGAGCATTTTTTCATGTATTTATTTGCTTCTTTAATTTCACCCTCTGAGAAGTGTGTATTCATCTCAGATGCCCATTTCTGAATTGGGTCTTTAAATCTGAGGCCCCTGTTATATCTTAGTTCTTTATATATTCTAGACAGCAGACCTTTTTCTGATTGCTTATTGGTTAGGATTTTTTCAAAATTTGTGGGTTGTCTTTTCACTATGTTGACAATTTCTTTTGATGTACAGAAACTTCTCAAGAAGAGTTGATCTCAGTTGTTAATTCTTTCAAGTGTTTCCCATGTGAATACATGTTTGTTCATGAACTCTTTGCCTACCCCTATGTCTTCAAGGGTTCCTCCTACTTTCTGTTCCAGGAGATTGAGTGTTTGTGTGTTAATGTTTAGATCTTTAATCCATTTTGACTTTAGCTTAGTTGTGCAAAAGCTTTTTAAGTTCAATCCCTGGTTCTAAAAAAAAAAAAAAATTAATGTGATGAGATCCCAGTTGTTGATTATTTGTGATATTTGCTGTGTGAGTGGGTTTTGTTCATGAAGTCTTTGCTTACATCATTGTCTTTGAAAGTTTTACATATTCTATTTTCCAGCAGATTTAGTGTTTCTGTTTTTTTTTTTTTTTTTTTGGTGGAACCAAAAAAATCACTGAGTTCAGTGATTGAACTCAGGTCTTTGCATTTGCCAGGGAAGCTCTTATTCCACTGAGCCATCTCCCCTAGTGTTTCTATATTAATATTTAGGCCTTTGATCCATTTTCATGTTAGTTTATGCATGGTGAAAGATGTGCATCTACTTTTAATATTCAGCATGTGGAAAGCCAGTTTTTCCAGTTTATGAAGGAAGCTATCTTTATTCCAGTGAAGGTGTTTGGCTCCTTTGTCAAAGATAAGGTGGCGGAGTATGTCTGGAGTTGTTTCTGCATGTTCTAATCTGGTCCATTGAGCCTCATATTTTTCTTTTTTTGAAACCACTACCATGCTGTTTTTATCCCAATGGATTTGTACTATAATTTCAAGTCAGAGATTGTGATACTGCCTGCCTTGCCTTGTTACCCAGAATTGTCTTTGCTATTCTCAGTCTCTTCCTTTTCCAAGTGAATTTTAGGATTGTCTTTTCTAATTCTATGCTATACGCTGTTGGAATTTTGATCAGAATTACGTTAAATCTTTATAACAATTTTGAAAGTATAACCATTTCCACTATATTGTTTTTTTCCTACTCAAGAGGAAGGGATATCTTTCCATTTTCTGATATCTTCTTCAATCTCTCTTTTCAGAATACTGTGTTTTTCAATAGAGATGTCTTTTTATTAGATTGATTTATAAGTATCTGATTTTTTTTATATGCTATTGGGAAAGGTTGTTTCCCTAATTTCTCTCTTAGTGAGCTTTTTATTCATGTACAGGAAATGCTGTGATTTTTGCGTGTTGACTTTGTATTCAGCTATGCTACTGAATTTGGTTGTTAAATCTGGAAGTCTTTCGGTAGTTTTTGGGGTCTTTTCTGTACACTATCATGTCATGCATGAATAATGATAACTTATCTTCTTTACTTTCCTATTATTATTCCTCTTATTTCTTTCATTTGTTTAATTGCTCTGACTAAAGTTTCTAGAACCATATTGAATAAAAGTGACAGTGGACATCCTTCTCTTGTTCCTGATGTTAGAGTGAAATCTTTCAGTTTTTGTCCCTTTAGTATGGCATTGACTGTTGGTTTGTTACAGATGGCTTTTACCAGATTGAGAGAAAGACCATCTATTCCGATTTCCTGTAGGGTTAGAGTGAGTGCTGGATTTTGTCTCTGCATTTAGTTTTCTGCATATGCTTTTGGTCCTTGGCTCTGTTAATAAGGTATATTACATGTATGATTTGTGTATGTTGAACCATCACTACATCCCTCCCACTTGGTCATGGTGGATAATATTTTTGATGAGTTGATACAGCCTTTTGGCCAATATATTATTTCGGATTTTTGCATCTTTGTTTGTTTGGGAAATTGGCCCATAGTTCTCTTCCTTTTTTTTTTTTTTTGTGTGTGTGTTTATTTTTATGTATTTGGTTGCTACAAGGTCTCACTACACAGCCTGGACTTGTAGTGATCCTCCTGTTCTGAGCCTCCCTAGTGCTGAGATTATAGGCAAGTGTCACCATGTCTGGTCTCCGTGGCAGCTCAGTGTACCCAGGGATGGGGTCAGCATGGGCTGTGGTGTCAGGGATCAAACCCCAGTCCCTGCGCTTGTTTGAACAGGCTCTTAGTCCTCCGAGCTATCTCACCAGCCCACTTTTCTTCCTTAGTTGAGTCCTTCTTTGGTTTTGGTATGAGGATAATGAATGCTCTAGGAATTTGTTTGGAAATACTGCTTCTTTTCAGTTTCATCAAAGAGTTTGAGAAGAGGACTGGGGAGATGGCTCAGTGGAATAAGTGCTTCCCTGGCAAGCGCAAAGGCCTGAGTTCAATCCCCGGTTCTGCCAAAAAAAAAAAAAAAGAAAAGAAAAAAAAAAGAAAAAAAAAAAAGAGTTTGAGAAGTAGTGGTATTAGGTTTTCTGCAGATTTCTTGTAGAATTCAGCAGTGAATTCATCAGGGTCTGGATTTTTCTTTGTTGTTAGGTTTTTAGTTGCATATGCAGTTTCAGTACATTGATTGATTTAAGACTTTTATATGTTCTTGATTCAGCTTTTGTAATTCATATATATCTAGGAATCTGTCTGTTTCTCCTGCATTTTCTTGTCAGAATATAAGTTTTCAAAGTAGGTGTCGATAATCTTCTGGATTTATGTAGTATCCCTTGTGATTTTACCCCTTTTATTCCTAATTGCAGGGATTTGTATCTTTTCTTTTTTTATAAGGTTGGCTAAGGGTTTGTGGATTCTGTTTAATTTCTTTTTGTATTTAGTATAGGGTTTACAGGGTCTTCAGGGACTCACTACACAGACTGAACTTGTTGTGATCCTCTATTTTCATCTTCCCAAATGCTGGGATTACAGGTGCATGCCACAATGCCTAGTCTCAGTTGCTCTCTCAGTATTGCTGGGGATCCAACCCAGCATCTGCTTAAGCAGATGCTTTAATCCACTAAACTATCTTGCCAAGCCCTTGCATTTAATCTTTGAAAGAGTCAACTCTTTGATTGATTCTTTATACTGTTTTCTTAGTCTCCACTGCATTAAATTTTGCTCTTATCATAATTTCTTCCCTCATATGAGGTTTGTATTTTTCTTTTTCTAGAAGTTTGAGGTTTAGCATTAGGTTGTGCTTGTTTGTTTTCCATCTGGGCTCTCACTATACAGTTTGGACTCGTAGTGATCTTCCTGTCTCAGCCTCCCAAGCACTGGGATTACAGGCATGTGCCACCAATCCCAGTCCAGGGCCAACATAGCATGCAGTACCAGGGATTGAACTTGGGACATTGTGCTTGCCAGGCAGGTGCTTATGCTGATGAGCTATCTCCCCAGCCATGGATTTTGTTTCTTGATCTATTTTGCCAGTCTCTTTTAATTGATGAATTGAGACTGTTAACATTGATGGTTTTAACAGATATATTGACTTACCCTTTTTATGTGATTTTCCTATTGTTGTCTCCCTTCCCCCCACCCCAGTGCTATTGCTTACTTTGTCTGGTGAATTCATTCTGTTTGAGTTTGTTAGTTCCTTTTCTTGTTGCTGAGACAAAATACCCAACGCCCAATGTTATAGGAGAATAAGGTTATGTAGCTTATAGTTTGTATGACAGTGTCCTCTGCCCTTCCTGATGGACTCGAGGTCTGGGATTGCATTTTTCCTCTTCTCTTTGTCATTTTGTGTAGCACTGACCTTTGACCTTTGGTGTAGAGCTTTGGTGCAGCTATAACCTTAGCTTGTTATGAGATTCGGGTGCCAGTCTATTAAGTTTGAGATTTTCCAGGTATGCCTATCCTGGGTCTAGCTGTTGTGTTCAGTTCCTTTTTTGCTGCAGCTCCTTTGGTTCCCCTCTGTTGGTTCCCGGAGTCAGCCCTCCTGTGTCAGGCAGGTCGTTCCCCAGGTGGGTGGGCCTGGGCTTTGGTGGGTCTTCTGGGCTCACAAAAGGATAGTGGATAATCTTATTCACTGAGTAGGCTGTACTGAGCCGGCCAGCTTGTGCTGGGTCCGGGTCTACAGGCCGTAGCCTGAGAAGGCTGGAAAAGGTCCCTCTGGTGTAGTGGGCCTGGAGCCCTCACTCACAGGCCAGGCTGTGTTGGGTTTCGGTCCGTAGCGTGGGACCGTGGATTGCTGAGAAATGTCCCTCCAGCATGGCAGGCTTGGAGTTCTCACTCCAGGCCGACCTGCACTGAGTCTGGGGCTTTGGGGTGGGACCGGTAATCACCTGGAAATGTTTCTCTGGCACAGTGTGTCTGGAGCTATCACCGGGCCATGGGGGGTGGCGGGCAGGTAATCCTTGGGAAATGTATCTCAGGCACGATGGGCCTGGAGTTCTACACTCACTGACCTTTGATGCCCAGAGAATCGGGGAAATTCCCACTCAAACAGTGGGCTTTAGGTCAGGGGATCCAGGGAAGTGTTGGTGAGTGGGTCCTGAGGTTTCAGGCCAGTCACTGGCTTGGAGGGGTTGGGGACAGGGATCCGCGTAGTGCGCGTGGGAAGAAGCCAAAGGCTCTCCCTCAGAACTCACCACACTCTCACTGATCTGGGAAGAGTGGAGAGTCCTGTAAATTCGCTCTCGCTGGGAGAGCTTGGCGCGGGATCTAGGAGGCCCCTGGAGTCAGCCACTGTCTGAGGCCGGTCTCTGGCTGTGTGGGCGTGGGCGGGATGGAGGAAAATGGCGGAGTCGGCCGCGCTGTCTCTGGCCGGTCTCAGGGGCTGGGTGGGCGCGGGCGGGATGGACTAGTTTGTATGGCAGAAAGGCACATGGAAGAGGGCAAGACTGGCAGAAGACAGCAAAAGTAAGCAAGGGAAGGAAGAACAAACAGGCCTCTTTTTGACGGTTGCATTATATGCAAGCTACCTACTTGAGAGCAGGCATAGCACTCATATCCTTTTTTTTTTTTTTTTAACCACTCACGTTCTTAATCCCAGCAGTGAACCATGAATCAATTACAGACTCTAGATTTAGCCATCTGTGAGAAAACCTGCTCCTCATGACTGCATGAGGCTTTGAGTGGACATGCAGATACAAACCATTACAGAATTCATCAAGTTATAGTCCTTTTCATCTCTTTCTAGAATGTCCTTCTGAACATTTTGGAGTGCTGGTGTGGTGGTTGGGATGTTTTTCAGGTATTCTTTGCCATGGAAATATCTTATTTCTCTATCAGTTTTGAAAGATAGTTTTGCAGGGTACAGCTATCTGAGTTAGTGGCTGTTTTCTTTTTCATCCTGAAATACTTTACCCTAAGCTCTTCTGGACTTGAGGATTTGTGTTGCGAAGCTTGCTGTTATCCTGAGGAACTTTCCTTTTTAGGTGATTTGTTTCTTTTCTCCAACAACTTTTAATATTCTGTTCAATTATTGTGTTGAATTTTTGTAATCTTGACTATTAATGTGCATTGATGTCTCTAGTGGTTTTTAATCAAATAAGTTCCTTGTGTCATTTAGAATTTTGAGTGTCTTGAATCCAAGTATTTTAGTTTATTATTATCATGCCTCTCAGTGAATATAGCCTATTTGTTTTGAACATGTAGTAATTTTTGCCTTATCCTTTGGGGAGGTATTTCAACATGTATAACAGTTGCTTGAAACCATGAATAGTACTAAACCCTTCATACATTGTTTTTTCTTCCCCAGTAAACATATGTGCCTTGTAAAGCTTAATGTATGAATGAGGCACAATAAGAAATTAACAACTGATTATAGCAGCTTCTGAGTTATGTCAATCAAAAAGGTTACTTGAACCCAAGCACTTTGATACTGTGACAGTGGGCCTGATAAATGTAATATCTGCCAAGTGACTAACCTAATGAGTGGGTTTGATGTGTACTATATAAACTCTGGACTAAGGAATAACTCATGTCCATGGTGAGACAGAACAATATTTTGTTTGTTTGTGTGTGTGTATGGGGAGGGTATGGGGGTAGAGGGCATTGGACCTTGGGTTTTAGTGTGGTACATCCTCAGCCATCCCCTTTTCATGTTTTATTTTGAGACATGGTCTTGATAAGTTGTTCAGACTATGTTCAAGGTTGTGATCATACCTCAGACTTCCAAGATGCCGGGATTACAAATGTACACCATCATACCTAGCTCAGAATAAAATTTCATTATGTTATTTAAAGTGCCATACAGTGGGCGTGGTAGTCCATGCTTGTAAGCCCAGAACTTTGGAGGATGAGAGAGGAAGATCATCATAAACTTATGGTCAGCCTAGGCTACAGAGTGAGTTCAAGGCTAGATTGAACTACATAGTGAGGTCCTGTCTCAAAAACAATAAGACAACAACACTAACATCTACCTCCCCCACTGCCATTAAATGTAAAATTATGAATTATTTATGTCTGGAATTTTCCATTTAATATTTTTTAGACCACAGTTGATAGAACTGAAACTTTAGAAATCAAAACCACAGATGGGGTTACATTGTATAAGCATAAAATGTTAGTTATGGTCCTTTGTTTTTTTGTATTAGAAATTGAACTAAGGACCTTGTACTTAGCAAGCAGGCACTATGGTGCTGAGCTATATCCTTGGCCCCAGTTACGGTCCTTAAAATAAAAATATTAATGAACTGGTTGTGGTGGTGCATATCTAATTCCAACATTTGAGAAACTGAGGGAGGTGGATTGCTGTGAGTTTGAGGCCAGCCTGGGCTACATAGTGAGTTCAAGGCCAGCCTGGACTACATAGCCAGATGTTGTCTGAAGAAACAGTACTTAGGGCTGGGGAGATAGCTCAGCAGCATAAGTGCTTGCCAGGCAAGGTCCTGAGTTCAATGTCCACTATCAAAAACAAAAAACACAAAATAAAACAAAGTATTAATGAATATGTACATAGATAATATTTATGTGTAAAATTTCTCATAAATAATGTAACCATTATTGATGAAACACTGAATTTTTATAATTAAAACTAATCCACATTAGTAATTATATGTGATTTTTTTCCAAAATTTTACCTATAATTTTGAAATAATTATTTTGATAAATATATTAGAAACCCTAAACATTATTTTAAGCCTATCAACTATACAAAAGAATTAAGATTCTTTATTGCCTTTATTTTAGTTTATCACTTGCTATGTTTACAGTTAGTGCTTTTAGTTTAAGAAAAATCCTTTTATAGTTTAGGTCACTAGGATAGTCTACTGTATTTTTTCACGTTTAGATGCATAATCTGTATGGATTTGAGCCAGGCATGGTGGTACACGCCTATAATCACAACATTTGGGAGGCTAAGGCAGGAGGATTGCTAGAAGTTCTAGGCCAGGCTGGACTCCCTAATGTCCTCAAGCCCAGCCTGGTCTACAGCACATCTTTATGGACTTGATTTTAGTGTATGATATTTAAATTTTGTTTCTCCCATATGAATATCTAGTTCACTTATTTTATTGAAAGGATAATGTTTTCTTCTATTTTTATACTAATTATCTCATAAATTCAAGTGTTTAAACATATTTGGGTTTATTTCTAGACTTTTTATTCTGGTCTCTGTTTTTTAAATTTCCATATTCAATATTACTATATTCATTACTGTAGCTTATATAAAGTCTTGATATCTAGACAGCTAGGCCTCCCTCCTACTTTGTGCTTCCTTTTTAAAATCTGTTTGGAGATTCTTTTGGCACTTGCATTTACAGACCAATTATAAAGCCAATATGTCTAGGTACCAGAAAAAATTCTGTTGGGATTTTCATTGCAATTTTTTGAATAAATATAGTGGTTTTAAAATATGGAGGTATTCTAGGCCAGGAATATGTTGTATTTGTCAATTTACTTAGTTTAATTTCTGCTGTGATATTTTATGTGCTTTTTTTTGATGTAGTAGGAGTCTTTAGCATTTTTATTAGATTTATTCTTAAGAATATGATATTTTTCTGTATGAAGCATATCACTGATTCATATGCCAGTTTGTGCTGTACTGTGCTGTTTTCATCACATTAGTTTTGGAGTATAACTTCAAATCTGGAATTGTGATGCCTGATGCTTTTCCTTTGTTATAAAGGATTGCTTTTGCTGTTCTGGTTTTCTTTTGGTTCCATGTGACTTTCAGGATTTTGCCTTATCTTGATCTCAGAAATGTCATTGGTATTTTGACTGGGATAACATTAAACCTGTGTATCAAAATTGGAAGTACTTATAGCCATTTGATTGTACCAAAGAAATGATCCCTGAAAGAATAGCCCTTAACCATTTGATTATATTGCTTATTCATCAACAGGGACATCTTTCCATTTTCTTATTCAGCTTTAACAACCTAACCAAAAAAGATTCTAACAGAAAAGTACAAACTCATCTTTCTATTCAAGGAACTAAGATAAACTAGTAGCATAAATGAAATTAGCAAAGTTAGGTTGTTAGTGCTGAGTAACTGCTTTGTGATAATTATACAAAGGATACAAAGGAGTAAACAACAGCTGGTAAATATCATGACAAACATAAGTCAACACATTTCAATTATAACCATCAATGTAAATGTACTCAGTTGAACAATAAAGAGAAATAGATTGGCACAGTGGATTAGAAACAAAATCCAACAATATGCTGTATACAAGAAACGCACACAACTCAAAAGGACATTCATAGGCTCAGAATGAAAGGATGGAAAGCAATAGTGCATGCCCCAGCACCTCAGAAAAAAGCAGAAGTAACAATTCTGTTCTCAGACACTCTCAACTTCAAACCAAGAAGGATCAAACAACACAAAGAAGGCCACTATATATTAGTGGAGAAATTCAAGAGCAAGAGGGAACACTCATAAATATCTATGCACCAAACACAGGACCACCCAACTATGTAAGACAAATTTTAATGGGCTTGAAAAACCTAATATCTAAGACCACGATCTTAATTGGAGACCTTACCACCCCTTTATCTCAAAAAGATAGATAAAACAGACAAAAAATTAGCAAGGAAGTAGCAGAACTGAACCAGAGTTTGGAACAAATGGACCTGGTGGACATATACAGATGCTCTACCCAACCACAGCTGAAAATGTGGTTTCAGCTGAAACTGAAAAATGTTTTTTTTCAGCTGCACACGGGTCATTTTCCAAAATAGACCACAACTAGTCCAGAGGTCATGTGTAAGTATATGCAAGAAAACATAAATTATCCCATGCATATTATCTGACCACAGTGCAATGAAACTGGAACTAAATGACAAAAGAAACCAAAAAAACCCCGCTAAATTCATGGAAATTAAACAACACCCTACTCAGCAATCAATGGGTCACAGAAGAAATTAAACAAGAAATTCAACAATATCTACAACTCAATGAAAATTCAGGCACAACTCTCTGGAATTTATGGGATGCGATGAAAGCAGGTCTTAGAGGGAAAATCATAGCTATGAACTCACAGATTAAGAAAACAGAATGGGAACAAATAAACACCCTAATGTTGCACCTCTGACATCTAGAAAAAGAAGAGCTAACGCAACCCAGAGAACAAAGACGGGAAGAAATCATAAAGATTAGAGCAGAAATTAATTGAATTGAGATGAAGAAAACAGTTCAAAGAATCCACAAATCAAAAAGTTGGTTCTTTGAAAGACTAAATAAAGTTGATAAGCCTCTAGCCAACCTCATCAAAAAAGAGGAAAGAAAAAATTCAAGTACATGCAATAAGGGATGAAAAGGGTGAAATCACCATGGAACCAGTGGAAATTCAGAAGATTATTAATAGTTACTTCGAGAATCTTTACGCTCACAGAATAGAAGACACAGAAGAAATGGACAGATTCCTCGAAAGGCACAAATTACCAAAACTGAACCAAGAAGATATAGCAACTCTCAATAAGCCAATAAGAGCCAATGAAATACGAAATGTAATAAAAAGCCTACTGACGAAGAAAATTCCAGGTCCTGGTGGATTCACAGCTGAATTCTATAAGAAATTTCTAGAAGATATAATCCCTACACTCCTCAAACTCTTCAATGAAATTGAAAAGGAAGCAGCCCTCCCAAAATCATTTCTGGAGGCAAGTATAATACTGATTCTAAAACCAGGGAAAGACACAACCAGAAAAGAGAAGTATACCAATTTTCCTCATGAACATAGATGGAGAAATCCTTAATAAAATCCTAGCAAATAGAATACAGCAAATCATCAAGAAGATCATACACCATAACCAGGTAGGATTCATCCCAGGGGTACAAGGATGGCTCAATATTTGAAAATCTATAAATGTAATACACTATATTAATAGTCTGAAATCTAAAAACCACATGATCATCTCAATTGATGCAGATAAAGCTTTTGAAAGTGTCCAACATTCATTCATGTTCAAAGTCCTACAGAAAATTGGAATAGATGTACTGTACCTTAACTTGATAGAAGCCATTTATGACAACCCAAAAGCTCATATAATCCTAAAGGGGGAAAAACTGAAATCTTTTACTCTTAAATCAGGTACAAGACAAGGATGTCCTCTATCACCCCTATATATTCAATATAGTCTTGGAATCCTTAGCAACAGCTATTAGAAAAGTGGGAGAAATAAAGGGAATAAGAATAGGTAAAGAAGAAGTAAAATTATCACTATTTGAAGATGACATGATACTTTACTTGGAAGACCCCAAAAATTCCACCAAGAAACTACTAGAACTGATATAGAAATTCAGTAGCACAGCAGGATACAAAGTCAGTTCTCAAAAATCAATAGCATTCTTCTATACAGATAACAGGCACACTGAAAGGGAAACAATAGAAACAATACCTTTTATAATAGCACTGCGAAAAACAAAAAACCTTGGAATTCACTTAACCAAGGAAGTCAAAGATCTTTTCACAGAAAATTACAACACCCTAAGAAAAGAGATTATAGAGGATATCAGAAAATTGAAAGATCTCCATGCTCCTGGTAGGAAGAACCAACATCATGAAGAGAGCCATACTCCCAAAATTGCTGTACAGATTTAATGCAGTCCCTGTCAAACTGCCACCAACATACCTCCCAGACCTAGAGAAATCGTTCTTAAAATTTATTTAGAACCACAAACAACCTAGAATGGCAAAGGCAATCTTGGCCAATAAAGACAAGGCAGGAGGCATCACAATTCCTGACTTGAAATTATACTACAAAACC
>PVKA01013086.1:0-34401 GCA_004027165.1 Ctenomys sociabilis
TTTTTTGTATTTTTAGGGAAGGTTCTACAGGGTGTTCAGGGTCTCACTACTAGATTGAAATCATGGTGATCCACCTGTTTACAGCCTCCCAAGAGCTGGGATTACAGGCACACACCACCATGCCCAGTCTCAATTGCTGTCTCACCGTGCCCAGGGCTGGGGCCAGCACAGCATGCCTGGGGATCTAACCCTGGCCCCTGTACCCGCTCATAGGTGCTTTAATCCGCTTAGCTATTTGGCCAGCCCTCCAGTTTTTCTTTGTAGCTGAGTAATACTCCACTGTATAAAAATATCACATGTTTTTGGGGCCGGGAGATGGCTCAGTGGAGTAAGTGCTTCCCTGGTAAGTGCAAGGGCCTGAGTTCAATCCCTGGTTCTAAATAAATAAATAAATAAATAAATAAATAAATAAATAAATAAAATATCACATCTTTTTAATCCATTCCTCAGTTGGTGGACATTTGTGCTGTTTCTAAGATTTAGTTATAGCAAATAGTGCTGTTATAAACATGGGTGTATATATATTTTGTGCTATGATGTTTTCAGTTCTTCTGGAAAAATACCCAGAAGGGCAATAGGTAGGTTGAAGGGGACCTGTAATCCTAGTTTTTTGAGGAATCCTGACATCGATTTCCACAGTAGTTGCGCCAGTCTGCACTCCCACCAACAGTGGAGAGGGGTTTCTTTTTCCCCACAGCCCATCTAGCATTCGTTATTGGTTGATTTCTTCATGATAACCTTCTTTCTGGGGTGAGATAGAATCTCAATGTTGTTTTAATTTGCCTTTCTGGAATGAACATGCTTTTCATATATTTATTTATTCTCTTTTTCTGATAGTAGAGCTGGTAATATTTTAATCTCTGTAAAGACCCAAAGTTTGCATTGTATAAAAATTTGTCTTGTAATAGTGTTTCAGTAGGGGGAGCTGATGGTTGTAACAGTGCTGTAACCCTTAGCATCTCAAAGTAATAGAGTCTATCTTTAGAGGAAAAGTGTGGAATCTGCCTCATTATTTTATAAGCCATGCTTTATATTTAATACAAATTATATTATTTTTCTAATTTCTCATGTTAAAATTCCACATGTGGACTAGGGCCACTTGGACTGGTGTGGCAGTTCCCCCAAATCACCAGACATCCAGGCTTCTGTTCTTCTGCTTTCCATCCTTCCCAGTGGTTCCCATCTCTATCACAGGATGAAAAGCTGCTCTGGAGCTGCAGCTGCAGCTGCAAAGACCACTATTCAGGCAGAAGGAAGGAGCAGAGTAGAAGGCCCAAAGGACAGCTAGGTGTCGCCCCTCCCAAGACTCTCCCTGAAAAATCCATGCAGAAGCTTCTGCTTTTTCTTTGGTTGTGGCTTAATTACATGGCCCCACCTATCTGCATGTGAGGCTGGTGTATGGAAAAATGGAAAGGACAGAGAAATGAATACAGGGAAAGTTTCATAGAGTTGCAGGCACAGTAGATGAAAGAGCAGAGGAATAGAAGGGCCCACACAAATGATTGGAGTTGAAGAATAACTTGGTTTGGATCTAGGGGCTGCTACTTACCAGAGGTAGCAGAGCAAGGAGGTTGCCTAGAGGTAACAAAAGGTGATCAGATTCTGACTGCACTGAAAGTGAAACCAAATGGATTTGCTAATGGATTAGAATGTGAGGTATGAAAGACTGAGGATGGGGCCGGGGAGATGGCTCAGTGGAGTAAGCCCTTCCCTGGCAAGTGCAAGGGCCTAAGTTCAATCCCTGCTTCCGCCAAAAAGAGAAAAAAGAAAAACTGAGGACTTTAGGGACATACCAAGACTTCGTTTGTTTAAGCGGCTGCAACACTGGTGTTACTACTTCCTGGAAGGGAGCAAGTTCGGGATGAGAATGGAAGCTCAGAAGTCCAGATACACATGAAACATCCAACAGCAGATCCTTAGTGAAAATTGCACATAAAGTCTGGAGCACAAGGAGGTGGTATAAACAGGAGATGAATATATTTGCAAGTAGTCAGTATACAGATAGTAATTAAAGCCCTGAGATCGTACAAAATCATCAAAGTGGTAAGTATAGGTGAAAAACAGAAGCGCTACAGGACTGAGCCCCAGGGCACTCTACTGCAGAGCATCCAAGACGCAGAAAACCCACAGGCTGCAGGTAGAGCCCTAGAAAGATGGAAGGCCCTGAGTTCAATGCCTGGGAGGGAGGGAAAGAGGTATGGAGGAGGGGAGGGGCAAGGAAGAAAGAGAAGAACAACCAGAAAAGCTGGAAGGCTGAGGCAGCAGGATTGCTTCAAATCCTAGACTACTTACGAGAAGTGGCAGAGCCAAACTACATAGCAAGACCTTGAAGGAAGGAAGGAAAGAAGGAAGAAAGGAAGGGAAAGAGAAAGAGAGAGAGAGAGAGCAAGGCAAGAAGGCCATGAAGTGAAGGAAAAACAAGAAGGTAATGGAAGCCAGATGAAGGAAGAGTTTTTTAAAAGGGGGAGACTGTTCGAAGGCCGGGAATTAATATGAGGGTTGCCAAGCACCCACTGTTCTGCTTTGGTTGCCTTATAGATGTAATTTCAGTGGATGAAGGAGGTAAGAGGAGGGGGGAAAAAATAAGATGAAAAGAATAGAAACAACATGTTTGAGGAATTTTTCTGAAAAGGGAAGGAGAGAAATGGTAGGTCCCTTAGAAGGGGGATTGAGATTAAGAAAACTGTTTTGTTTGGTTTTGCTTTCTTCTTTTCTTTTCTTTTCTTTTCTTTTCTTTTCTTTTCTTTTCTTTTCTTTTCTTTTCTTTTCTTTTCTTTTCTTTCTTTCTTTCTTTCTTTCTTTCTTTCTTTCTTTCTTTCTTTCTTTCTTTGTTTCCTTCTTTCCTTCTTGGTACCAGGGGGTCAAACTCAGGACCTTGCTCTGGCCAGGCAGGTGCTTATGCCACTGAGCAACCTCTCCAGCCCCCTTTGCTTTGTTTTCAGCCTTTGCAGAGCCAGAACGCTCATAGAAATGGACAAGAGAGAAGGCAAAGTCTGTGCACATGATGCTGGTAAGTAGCTAGATAAATTTGTGCAAGTTTGGGCAGTTACCTTCATGTGGCTTCTATTTTCTCAATATATAGAGCGCAAGGTCAAATAATAATGAAGTTGGGAAACTGACAGGAAAATATGTGCCATAGTCCTCCTGCAGCACAGTGAGGAATAAAGAACCAAGGGAAATGAACAGTACAGTTGCTGAGCAGCACTGCGGGCTCCCAAGAGATGGGCCATCGAGAATGAGGCCAGCTTCTCAGCTGTGTTCAACTATGCAAGCGGGGTAGGGGAACGTCCGTTCCAACAAAGGTTGTAGTTTAGCCAAGCTAGTGTAACAAAGTGAGCGGGACCTGGGAGTCAAGGGATTTTCAAGAGAGTGATTAAAATGTTCGACCACAGATGACCTAGGCTAGAAGGGAAGTAAGGAAAGAGAGACTGAAAGGGAAAATTACAGTAGCAGGATCAGTGGCTTGCGGGTTCCAGTAGAGTTGAAGGGTGGCCAGTATTTAGAGAGTGCTTGTGAGCCGGGCGTGGTGGCGCAGGCCTGTAATCCCAGCACTTGGGAGGCTGAGGCAGGAGGACTGTTGTGAGTTCGAGACCAGAAGAGCTAGAAAGTGAGCTTAAGGCCAGTCTGAACTGCATAGTGAGACCCTGTCTCAAAAAAAAAACCCAAAAAAAATAAATAAAATAAAATAAAATAAATAAAAACCTCCCTACGTCGTGGCCAGCTACCTGCGGGTCCTGGTGCGGCCCGGCGCCGTCTCCCAGGCCTACCTGACGGCCTCGGTGTGGCTGACCCTCGCACAGGCCGGTATCAACCCCGTCAACCCCGTCGTGTGCTTCCTCTTCAACAGGGAGCTGAGGGACTGCTTCAGGGCCCAGTTCCCCTGCAGGCAGAGCTCCCAGGCCACGCAGGCCACCCTGCCCTGCGACCTGAAAGGCATAGGCTTGTGAAGGGAGACTCTCTGTTGGCTCAGTGACCTCGCTTCTGTCCCCTTTCGATTTTCTAAGCTGCCTTCAAATGACTCGCAGAGTAGAGAGTGCTTGTGCCCCCTGAAGAGTTCAATTTACACAAATCTAAGCCTTGATGACCTCTACAGATGTCTAAAATTAAGGGGCTTGCCACTATGAGGTCACCCACCAAAAATAAATAATCAGCTTTCTTCTGGGCCCTCTCAACCACTGTGCTGCCGCACAGTGACCTCCTAGTATGGCACACTCAAAACCCAGTTCCTGACTCCCAATTTTCATGCACTTCCTGCCATTTTCTGCAAATAGCAAAGCCAAAATTCCAGCGGGCTCTCTGACACGGCAGAACGCCAGGTCCACCAAAGAATCTGTACTCTCTAGAGCTCGGCCTAGAATTGAGCATTCAAGCTCTGGCAATCTGTTGTATTACTCAGTTTGCAGGGTGAGGCTGCGTGTGTTCCTGCAGCAGCTCATTAAAGCTGCTCCACAAATAACAAGGCTCCTCTTTACTGATTCGTACCCTCACCCTGGGTGTGGAACGGAGCAATAAATCAGAACCGCTTTTTGCCAGGCTTTTTAAACAGGGACAAAAAGAATCCAACACCTGGGACATGTACAAGAAAGGAACAAAGTACTCAAACACCTCAGGAAAAGCTATCTGAGCAAGTTGCCAGAGCCTGGTTTTTCCAGCCAGTAATTAACAAATGTACTTTCGAGCATCTCTATATTATTGACTGACATGACAGAAACATCACAATCAAAGAGCTCTTTTGCAGCTAGGGGCTGAGTACCAAAAGGCATTTGCACGATTCATGCTGAACCCCTCTTTTGTCTTTCTCTCTCTGTCTCGGAAAACCAAGTTTCTTTTAGTGTCTAAATTGATGACCCCATAGCTCAGGAGTTCCAGTTTCCCTAATAGGGAAGCCTCCTGTCAGCATCTTAGAGTATTACAGCTTTTTCTTGACAGGTACTATGGACGTGGAAGAGAGGAAATGATCAGTTAATAGTCTTTTTTTAAATAAGAAAAAAAGAAAGAAAAAAGAAAAAAATCCTTTGTAAGGATCTCTCTGAAATAAATATAGCATCAGCTATCCAGAGATTCTGAAAAAGGTCAATTCCTTCACTTAATTATAATGAATAAACCCAGTAAATAATGTGCTTCGGTTTCTTGAACTTCAAGAAAAAAACAGAGATCGTTTAAAATTTTAAAGCATGTCAAATACAGCTTCTTTTTCACTTTTTTTTAGTTAAGCCCTACAGTATTTACAATGTAATTGTCACAGTTCCCAAACCCCAAATCTTTAAAATTGTTGAACTTAGATTATTAAGTAAAGATGCTTCATCAGAGAATGAAATCAGAATGTCTTGCTCCTGTAAGTTAAAAAGAACACAACCCTTTAATGGTTCTTTTTAGTGTGGGGTTGAGTAATATTTAAAGCACTAAACTGTCTCTAGTATTTGAGGGGATAAGGTTCCGAGTTCATTGTGTTGACTGTCTTTTGAAAGATTAGATAGTTTAGTTAGGCTCCTACTGGCCATGTAAATGTCTCGGTGTTTATTGACTGTCTGCAGTCATTATCAAAGACTCAGAACACAATCGACACCTTGTAAACAGAAATCCCATTATTTTTGTGGCACTGATAAGATTCACCAAGAATTTAATTTTTTTTATGATTGATTGCCCAGTTAAAAGTATTAATTCAGTACAAAGGAGTATAAATGAGTATGAATTCCGTCAACAAACTTGCCCCTTTTTTTGAAACTATAATTTCTTTTTTGCTTGCAGGTGGTAGAAATAATTTCTAAATAATATAAAAGGTAAAAATATGACTTCAGTACTTTTTAATATGTTATACACATTTCTATTGGTACTTCAGTTGTCTACAAAGTCATTTATGTTTTCTTGGAAAGATGCCTTAAGTCTTTCAGTACAGAGAAAGAAAAACTGCCACGTGTTAATTTAGTTTGGAAACATTAAAAAGACTCATTTGCTGGATGTTTTGTGAATGTATTTTATTTTATTTTTTACAGTACTAAGAAGCAAACCTAGGCCTTCATTTGTACTAAACAAGTGCTCTCTCACTACAGCCAGCTTATAGCCTGCATTTTAAAATGTCCTTAATGAAGAGCCGGGCGTGGTGGCGCATGCCTATAATGCCAGCACTTGGGAGGCTGAGGCAGGAGGATTGTTGTGAGTTCGAGACCAGCCTGAGCTACAAAGTGAGCTGAGCTGCATAGCAAGACCCTGTCTCAAAAAGACAAAAAAAAAAAAAAAAAAAAAAAAATGTCCTTAATGAAAATAAAATTGAAAAGGTATCCAGTAGGTATGCTTGACCACAGGTAAGATCCATGGATCAATGTTAGTTTACTCCAACTTCGGGCATTTCTGATAGGGGATTGCCTTTCAAGCATTGGTTGCATGAGAGATAGAAATGTGCTTGTCCTGGGGGCCTGCATGGCAAGGCTTCAGGAAATTATGACTTTGACAGCATTCAAAGTTTAATCACAGCAAGAAAGAGCCTTGTGGCAGGAAGTCTTTGAAATTATTCAGCAGAAAGACAAAACAGATTAGGCAGTTTTGTCTGAGCAAAACAGAAAAAGGGTCCCCCCTAAAACCTTTGATTTAGTCCATGTAAAATACACAGTGTTTGATGCAAAGCACGAGATCTAACATGAAGCCCCCAGACCTCTCTCCAACTCCAGCTCCTTACTCTGCCTGGATCCTGCTCCACACTCTGCACCTTCACACCCTAGGGCCTTTGCTTTTGTTTCCTGCTCCCTCACTTTCTGCCAGGAAGCTCCTCATCAATTCGCAAGTCCAACCTCAGCTCCTCTGCAATTCTTCCTCCTACATCCCAGTGGCCCACTTACTCCGATGTACTCACACGCACCTAACAATTGCTTCAGATATTCCATGTATAAGCACCTAGAAGGCAGGACTCGCTCTTACTCTTGCTCTTCTAATACCCCAGGGTCTGTCATATACTAGATGCTTAATAAATGTATATAGATAAGGAGGAAGCAAAGCCCTTATTTACACCTTTGCTCACAAGTACATCCTCTCTTTTAATAGCAAGTTAACCCATCCTCCAGACCCAACTGCTTTTTGAAGATTTCCATGACCAATGGGCTCCCACTTCTTTAAAATCTCATAGCATCAGCCCGGGAGATGGCTCAGTAGAATAAACACTTCCCTGGCAAGCACAAGGGTCTGAGTTCAATCCCGGTTCTGCAAAAAAAAAAAAAAAATTTCATAGCATCTAAGTGAAAAGTGCACACTTGACACTTAGCAGAGAATGTCCTCATAGTAATTGTGTTTTTATATCTCTGGACTATTTCCCCAACCACAATCAAAGAGTTCTTTGCAGCCAGAGACTGGTCTTTAACCTCTTTATCACTCACAATGTTGCTTCTGCTCCCTGTGGAGTTGAAGTGTGTTAATTACAGAGAAAATGGGGCACAGGATGTCTGAAAGGGAGAACTGGAAGGCTATTTGACAGGGTTGGTGAAGGAGATACTTTCCTAACAGCTCAGAGAAAAAATGGAGCTCAAGCTATAAGGAGCAGAAGGCAGACACTCCTCCACCCTGCAAATCCTCAAGTGCCTCAAAGGCAGACAGAGCCAGTCCATCAGTGTTAGTGAGGGCTGAGAGGAGGCTCCACTTAGGCCATCGAGAAGCCTGGACTGCATAGGAAGAAGTGTAGGTGCAGTCACCGAAGACAAACTCCTCAAGGGAGATTGTAAGAAAAGCGCTTACGGGGCTGGGGAGATGGCTCAGTAGAATAAGCCCTTCCCTGGCAAGTATAAGGGCCTGAGTTCAATGCCCAGTTCTGCCAAAAAAAAAGAACAGAACTTACTAAAGCACCAATTATATGCTCAATATTTTATATACACACACTTCAACAGCTTTATTGAGTATAATTTATATACCACAAAATACACCCATTAAAAACATGGTTAAATTCAATCCCCGGTTCTGCCCCCCACCCAAAAAAAAATAGCTCAGTGTATCCACAGAGTTGAGCAACCAAAAGCACAGTCAACTTTAGAATATTTTCACCCCACCAAAAAGAATCCCACATTCATTAGCAGTCACTCTATTCCTCTTATACCATTGCCTGCCACTACTAACCATATTCAATGCTCTATTTTTACAGGTTTTCCTGCTTTGAAAGTTCATGAAAAGTGCAATACAGTATGTTTTCTGTGTCTGGCTTTGTTTAGGTAGCATTTTTTTCAAGATTCATCCACATTACATTATACATTAAGAAAAGAATTCATTTCTTGTCAAATAGTATTCCATTGTATGGATGTATCACGTTCTGTTCATCCATTTATTAATGGATGGATATTTTGGGTTGATTCTTTACATTCTTTTATTTATTCTTTATTTCATATGTTTGTTTGCATACAGATAGCAAGTAAAAGTACATTTACATTCTGTGGATGTCAATTGTAAACTGATGTCTACTTCTCTCAACCCATTTATAGGACTTTTCCATCCATACTTTCCCTGAGAGAGGATTTATTGGCATTGAGCCAAGAATCTTCATCCAAAAAGTAGGCAGGTTTTTCCTCCACCAATAAAATGTGAAATTACTGAAGAAAAGACAAAAGAAAAAGAAAGAAATGGGATTGTTTGGTTGGTTGATTGGCTGGTTGGCCTTTGAAACAAGGTCTTACTATATAGTTCAGGCTGGCCTTGAACTCACTAGGCAGTGCCTGCTGACCCCAAACTAGAAGCAATCCTCCTGCTTTAGCTTTCTAAGTATTGGGAATATAGGCATATAATCCCATTATAGGCTACCACACCTAGCTTTCTTTCATATTCTATTTAATACTCCTGGAAGAGCCAGGGAGATGGCTCAGTGGAATAAGTGCTTCCCTGGCAAGCGCAAGGGCCTGAGTTCAATCCTTGGTTCCACCAAAAAAAAAAAGAATACTCCTGGAAGTTAGGCATCAGATCTTCATTCTAGTGAGCCTCAGAAAGATGAGTGAATTACCCTGCCCTTGCATATAAATAATGGTGCTGGAATTGAACTCAGAGTGGCCTGAGTCTAAAGCCCATGTTTAAGCATCATCTGTGCTATTTGGCAAAGATGATCAGTGGAAGGACATAGACCACACCAAACTCCATAGACCCACAGAGATAACCGGTGATCTCTTTCAAGGCATTTAGCTGTAAATAAAAATATGGAATAGTGTGCTTGTAAATATACATGAGCTTTGGAGCTAGCCAGTCTTAACATACTAGCCGTGTGCGATAGGGCAGGTTGCTTAATTTTTTTTTGAGCACTAATACCCTCTCTTATAAAAATGTAGATAATTGTTACCTTATAGGATTGTTGTGAGGCTCAAATTAGTTGACAATATGAATACACAGTAGGTGATTAATACATGGTTGCTATCATTATCGTTACTGTTTGCCACCGTTGACAAAAGTAAGTCAATCTCTCTGTCTTTCTCTCTCTCTCTCTCTCTCTCTCTCTCTCTCTCTCTCTCTCTCTCTCTCTCTGTCTGGGGGGATGACTTGTGGATATGTGGAGGTGGGGAATCCAGGCAGAAACCTCTAGTGGTTACAGAGAGATAAGAGGCAGGAACTCAGGTGAGAGGTCAGTGGTACAGATATAGATTTGGGGTTATCAGCATGGAGGTGAGGGTTGAAGCTATGACAACTTTTCAGATAGAACCAGAAAAAAATAAAGAAATGAATCGAGTGCCTGTGTCTTGGGATGCCCACAGTCAAGGCCCAGAGAAGGAGTAAGAAGCAAGAAAGGGTTAGAAACAAGGATTTAGAGGGGTGGTAGTGAAACTAGAATAGCATTTAATTTTGAAAATGTGGGGGGGGGGAGATCTCTGAGAAAGGGACAAGAGGTAACACAGAAAATTCGGGAGTTTTAAGTGTAAAAAGTTTCCTGATAATGAGATCTGAGACTAGAACCTTCAATTTGGCTGTGGGGAAGGCAGCGATTGCCTTGAGGGCTGAGCA
Source organism: Ctenomys sociabilis (assembly GCA_004027165.1). NCBI lineage: Eukaryota > Metazoa > Chordata > Mammalia > Rodentia > Ctenomyidae > Ctenomys > Ctenomys sociabilis. Next base: position 9,952 of record PVKA01013086.1, read on the forward strand.
TCCACGTCCACCCACTCCTGAGTCTATTAGTTGTTAGTTATTTGGGGTTTTAGCATCCAGTGAACATCTGCAGTGCCTCGATAGCAGTGTGCTAGGCCTGAGAAAGGTGTGGACAAAAGCCAACCCTTTGCTGCACTAAGCACGACACAAAATAGAAGTCCGGTGTTCCGAGTACATTGTGTAAGTTGGGCCCAGCAGAGGAAACCAGAGCTGCACTACACTGTGAAAGAAGGGAGGATAAAGTGTTAGTACATTAGGAAGACACTAATGTGCATCAAAAGCAGGCGGAATGAGAGGAAAGGCTTTCTAATTTTATTAGGGAAAAAGAAAAGGCAGCTGCATCTGGGTTGGCTTGTTTGACCAAAATGTCATCAGTTTATAGTTAGATGCTGTTACCATGAGTCTCTCAACTTACAAAACTTAAGATGAATCTGTAAAGTTGATTTTCATTCCAAGCACATATATACTTGAAATTAATATTAATACTAATACTCATAGTATTAATACCAATAATATTACTAGCATTATTGATGTTGTCAGTATTCATCATTTCTCCCTTCTTAAAAGGTCTCCAAGGACCCAGAATTTTTTCTTTTAGAACTTTGAGTAAAATGAATCCTTCAAGAAAATGCAGTTTGGGGGCTGGCAAGATAGCTCAGCGGTCTAAAGCGCCTGCTTAGGCAAGCTCTCAGGGACTGCAGTTCGATCCCCAGCACCACATGCCATGCCAGCCCCTCCCCCCAGGACGGGCTGACCCCCCCGCCACAAAAAAGGAATCCATGATGTGTAGCAAGACACTGTAATAAATAAATAAATTTTTAAAAAAAGAAGAAAGAAAATGCAGTTTGTCCTATAGCTACAGTCCCTTTGACTCATGACAGAAACTATAAAGATTTCTCCTCCTTCATCTCCCAAGTTCCAGCCAAATTAACCCTCGTTGGAGAAACAAGTTAGGAAAGAGAAGCAAGCAAGCTGTCATGACTTCACCTCTGTTGCCGTAATTCCTACTTACCACTAACATGAATAAAGAACAGTTTATTTCACAACTTACGACTAGGCAATAGAAAATAGACATCATAGAAATGGGAATGATAAAGTTAAATAAATCCAGAAACTCAAAACTTAAAGGAAGAAATAGGGATAGAACTAAGATTAAATAATAAAACAAGTTAACATTGAAAAAACAAAATGAAAACTTTAATAATGAGGCTGGCAATGTAGCTAGCAGCCTAAGCCTTTGCTTACACAAGCTCAGGGGCCAGGGTGCGATCCCCAGCACAACAGGCCCACTGGCCCTGGTGCCGGGTGCACTGAACCAGCCACGGAGGCAGGGTGTGGTGGCACGTGCCTGTAATCCCAGCACATAGGAGGCTCACTGAGTCCGAGCTGTGTGGCAAGACCCTGTACCAAATAAATAAATGTTTTTAAAAATGACATATTCGTGAGGCCTCAGTTTGCCTCTTATAATAAAAGTATTAAATTGGGTCTGTGGTTCTAAACCTATGGTCTGTATAAGAATCATAATAAGTAGCCAGTTTAAAAAATGTTAGAATCCAGCTAGATGAATAAATGTAACATTATGAAAAAAATCAGTGATATGATTTTATATTCTACCCGTAAACATCCTTTAAGAAACTTTTTGATGAAAGATCAAAAAATTAACAATTACCTGGAAATGCTATCAGAATAACCCCTCTGAAATCTGAGGCCAGATTTCAATTAAAACAGCATGTCATAGCAGATGTAACGCTGAAGAAACAAGAGGGCTAGCTGTTCTGTACTAGGCCACATATTAAGAAGACTTACAAAAAAACATAAAATGATGCCACTATTCTCATTAAATTACTTTTTTTGAAAAATGTAATCATTTCATAGTACATGGTATGTATATTAATGTATAATGATTTTATTATTGCTCTCTATTTTATTTATTCATTTATTTAGTCTTCTTTGAGACAAAGTCTGGCTATTGCAGCTCAGGTTGGCCTTGAGCTCACTTTGTAGCCCAGCCTGGTCTTGAAATCACAAGATCCTCCTGCCTCAGCCCCCTGAGTGCTGGGATTACAGGTGTGTGCCACCATTCCTGGCTATTATTGTTAATTTATTTTTTTATTAAATATTATTGCTAATTTAAAGTAGACTAATAAATACTATTTTTTAAAAATTAAATGCCAATTCCAATTTTCTCAAACCACCCCCACCGCCGCCTCCCACCAGCATGACTACCGAGGATTCTGGTTCCGGGACAATGAGCTTAAGATAGAAGTGTTCATTCTGTATTATTTCCCCAGGTAATAACCATGCAGGTGTTTCTCAGCCTATACTTTGTACATGATCTAAGGGCCTTACTACCCAAAAACTATAAATAGAAAGGAAAGGAAATATGTTACTTTGGAGTGAATGGAGATTTCAATTCATTTTCTCTGAGTATATTTCAGGGCCAGTCATGCGGCCTCACCAAAGACAAGCATTTTGAGTTCAAATGCCTTAAAATGTCATGGCTCCTTTACCTGTCCTTAAACCTACCTTTCTGGCTGGTGCATTTAGCTGTGTTTGAACTCAGTGTTTCCTTTGGTAAAGCTGTTCCCCATTATACCAATTTATCAAAGGATTTATAACCTTTAAGGTAAAGGTCTCTGAAACAGGCCCTAAGGATGAGCCCTACCATAGACACATTAAAAGCACTTCAGGTACATTAATGTCCGCAGCCCCAGGATTTATTGTGACATAGTAAAGCCTCTTTTCAGAAAGTATACTCTTAGTTCCATTTATCCCACAGCCTTTCCCAGAAAGAGATTAGAAGTAAAATGATTTGAGATAGAATCAAAGAATCCCATCTATTTAATTACTGTGTTAAACACAGGAACATCTAATACAAATATTTGCCTTTGTGGTCCAGCATGGGCTCTAAGGTCACCCAGAAGAAATTTATAGGGATCTCTAAAGGTCTTACACAATGACTGCCTTGGGTTATGACTTCTTGAATTGCTCTTCATTCCCAATAGCACTACATTTAGATGTAAATAAAATTTGCTGAATTGGGGCACAGTTCTGGTTAAAATGTTTAAACTTTGCTTTAAATGAGTTGTGTCTTCGAAGGCTTATTGTTTTGTAGAATGGGACACCTTTACACAATGTTAGCTTTTCTTACACAGTGTAATGACTCCCTAATTTAAAAATGTTTTCTGGATAGATGCTAGGCTATCTTATTAACATGGGAAGAAGAGAAAACAGAAATCTATTTTTTAGATTATTTTAGGTTAGTACAGTTTTATGTTGCCTAATATATTATTAAATACATTCTGTATATGAACTTATTAAATGCTGTGCTAGAAAAGTCTCTAGTCATGCACCTGCACATGAAAACCTGGCTTGCAAATGAGCATTTTGCAAGCCATAAGCTGGGGACTACCTGTCTCTGCGATGCCAGATTTGTTCCTTGCCTGAAGTGAGAGGCAGCTGTGCTGAGGACAAAGGAAGGCAAAGGAACCTCCCTTGACCAGGACAGATTATGTGGAACAAGAAGCAAGGGAAAGGCCTAGGTCAGGCTGTGGAGCAGGAGGGTAAGTTTTACTTCAGATGCCTGTAAGTAGACCTTATCTTTTCACTAAGTTTGATCTCCAGGTTCTTCTCACACACTGTGCTGGATAAAATCCTGAAATGGCTCCCTCTTTCAGCACACTTCTCACACCAACCCAAAGGTTACTGCGCCCCTGCGCAGCAACTGCAGGTCCTTCCTTCCCCTGGTACCTCTATCTAGAATACTGCGCATGACCTCATGGACCCTCTCGCAACTCTGCGTGTGCACAGCCCCGCCCAGGGTGTGGCTATTGGCAGGCAGGCTAAATGTTGATGAACAGACAGTTCTCACTTTAATACCTCTTGTAAAGTACAAAATGTCCTTCTGAAATTTAGAGGGCAGTTGACTATTATTGTTCATGGGTATGAATTAATGTGATCAGATTGCTTTTCCTTGAGAAAGATCAACGTGATGAACAATGTAGGAGCACAGAGCACTAACAAAGAAGAGACCAAGTCAGGTCTGGGTTAGAACCTCAATGAGGGCAGATGAGATAGCTCAATGGACTGAGCACCTGTTTAGGCAAGTGCAGGGACTGGAAATCAATCCCCAGCGCCACAGGCGGCACCGGCCCCAACCCTGGGTGCACTGAGCTGGCCATCGAGACTGGGGATGGTGGTGTATACCTGTAATCCCAGAAGTGGGGAAGCTGAAGACAGGAGGATCACTAAAGTTCAAGGTGCGTGTACAAATACTTAAAAAAAAAAAGAATCCCAAGGGGGCAATGAGGGCTCCAAGCGCACAGAATGCAAAAGCCCAGGTAATTTTCCAAAAGGGGGCTCACATCATTGTTCCTGATAGAGGTTTTCTCTGTTTTTTTGTATTTATTTACTTATTTGTTTGTTGTATTTAGTGCAGGGTCTACAGGGTCTCACTACACAGATCAGACTTCGGTGATTCTGTTTATAAGCTCCCAAGTGCTGGGATACAGGCACCTGCCGCTATGCCCACTCTCAGCGCACCCTGGGGGCGGGGCCAGCAGGTATGGAACCTGGCTTTCTCTTTCTCTCTCTCTCTCTCTCTCTCTCTCTCTCTCTCTCTCTCTCTCTCTCTCTCTCTCTCTCTTTTTTGGCGGAACTGGGGATTGACCTTGCGCTTGCCAGGGAAGTGCTTATTCCACTGAGCCATCTCCCTGGCCCTGCTTTCTCTCTTTCCCACCCTAGTTTCAAGGTAGGAGAAAAGCCAAACATCTTTAGCAAAGAAGACTTGCAGGTTAACTAGTTTTGAGCTTCTGGGTCAGGGGTGGACAGTGGGTTAGCTCACAGGAGGTTCAGCAGGAGCCAGTAAGGCTCTAGACTGAATAATGTCAACACTCAGTTAACTGTCCAATCTCAGACAGGCTTACCGTCTTCCTCACTGAAAATGATGCTATTTCCATCAGCAAAAAGAGGCTCTCGCTCATTGATGTTCTCGTAACAGTAAACTAGAAACAGCCTGAATGTCCACTAATGGAGGAATGGCTACATAACCTAGGGATTACTATGCAAGAGTTTAGAAGAGTGGCTAAATGGATAAGGAGTCTCAAATTCATGTCGTTGAGTGAGAAAAGCAAATTGGAAGAAATGTTCTCTATTTCATTAATTTTAAAAATACATACAGTACATAAAAGATATACGTATATGTATACTGTATTATAGTTCATAAAAAATAGATCTAGAAATACCACTTGGGGGGAGATTAAGGGCAGAGGAGTCAAAGGTCATTTTTCTTGATCTGTATTAGTGCAGATCACCACCACAATGAGAGAGATTCACCACTCACGCTCTAGTTGGCCTCTCGTTCTCTCGGCTCCCTGAGCCATCACCAGGGCTTTTCTATTTCATACAGTCAATGGCTCTTGTGTCCTCAGAGTTGCCACATGTGGCTGCCGAGCACTTGCAATGTGGCCCATCTGAAATGAGATGGGCTATAAGAATGAAAATACGGGAGCTGTGGATATAGCCCAGCGGCACAGCGCCTGTCTGGCAAGTGCAAGGTCCTGAGTTCAATTCTGAGTACCAAAACAAGATGAAGAATAAGAATAATGATGATGATAAATACACAGCAAAATCAAAAGGCTTTTTGTATGGAAAAGAAGAAAAAAGACAAACCCCTAGCCTGAGTGTGGTGGCACATACCTGTAATTCTATCACCTTGAACTCAGGATGACCACAGAGTTGAAGGCCAGCCTAGCCCACTCTAAACAGCATGTGCAACTTGTCTCAAAAAGAAAGGGGAAAAAAAAAAGAAAGCCTAAAAAATCTCATTAACAATTTTGTGTCACGTGTTAGATCATTGATTACATGTTAAAGTGACGTTAAGTAAAATATACTATTAAAGTTAATTTCATTTGTTTCTTTTATTTTTTGAATTTTAGCAACTAGAGTTTAAACGGTAAAAAATAAAAGCTCGTGTTATATTTCATTGTACAGTGCTGGTCTAGTGATAAAAAATTATATGTAACTTTAGTCCTAGGAATATAATTCAAGACTTTGCACTTGTCAGACAGGCACTGTGCTAAGTAATAAAAAATTTAAGCCGGGCATGGTGGCGCATCCCTGTAATCCCAGCACTCGGGAGGCTGAGGCAGGAGGATTGTTGTGAGTTCGAGACCAGCCTGAGCTACAAAGTGAGCTTAAGGCCAGCCTGAACTGCATAGTGAGACCCTGTCTCAAAAAAAAAAAAAAAAAAAAAAAAAAATTTAAATGTAACTGATTACCTGAATAAACATATATTATAAATTAACTTATGTGACAAAAAAAAAAAAGTTTTTCATCTAAGAAAAACTAAATGAATGCTTCAACAACTTTGGATCGATTTTGGTTCATTTCCAGTTTAAAATAAAGTGACACTTATCAGACTTCAAGCAGAGGTTTAGTTTCCCCATCTGTAATATTGCCCATCTCAGAGGGTTTTAGTGAGGATAAAAGACATTGTCTATTCAAGGTCTTTGGTCTGAAATTGCCTAAACGTGAGGCCTTTGGGGCTGGAAGTCTGACACCGATCGTCCTCTTCCCCCTCCCTGCCCTTCAGCGGCCCCAGTAAGACCTGCTGGTGCCACCCGTCAGTACTGAAGGACACTCAGGCCAACTCTGCAGTGCTCCACAACTTCCCACTCCTCTTCCGCTTCTTCCTCCTTTACCTTCTGGATTTCTTCAAGCTGTGTCGTACAATTAACACTGCATTCCCATCTCCACTCCAGAGGGGCCACCCCAGGTGCCCAGCTCCCCCCTGCCCTCCCACTGGGCTCTCTGGGCTCTCTGCAAATACAGACTTCCTAGAAAACCATTCCACAGTGCCTTGATGATTTGGGCAGAGCTGTTTGTTCGAAGCAACAATTTCCTTCTATGCTCTAATTTCATTTTCAAGTTCTCCATCACGGTTGTTAGGTCTGATTACAGATCATCTTCTCAAAAAAAAAAAAAAAAAAAAGTAAAACTAATTTTAACAGATATTGGAATATTAATGTATTTTCCTAAGTTTTTTATCTAACAAGTAGTGGGGGCTTAAGCTGTTAATTTAACATCTGTCAACATCCTGAAGGCAAATTATTCTTCAATTTTTTAAAAAAAATTAATTAAGCCATACTTTTATTTTCTAAAAAAGAAAAACTGCTTCTCTCTAATCATCAGTTAGCATTCCAAACAAGGAATATCAGTAGACAAAAGGAATAACAATGTCTGACATTTACTAAGTGGTTGGTGTAATTCAAACACTGTAGAATGTACTAGATATTTAATATTTTAATCCAGGGTTCCCAAGCCCTGCTTAGGGCAAAATTGTTCAGTAGAGCAGTAATTCATTACCTTATCTTCTAGTTGTCCTTTATTTATTTATTTATGTATTTTCTATTGTGTACCCAGGGAAACACAGGTCCTAGATTTCCCAATCCTGGTTTTGAATATTCACACCCAAAAACACTAATCTTTCTTGTTAACACCTTGTAGTTTGGCCCTTGATTAGTTCGATAAGTGATTACCATTTCTACAATAAGTGTTAATCTCTCTTTTAAAATACCTCAAAACTCAGCCCTTTACCAGTGCTTCTGGCCCAGTCACAGCATACAGAAAGGATATCCCCATTGTGAGCAATATCTGCAAGGCATTTCCCTTGCACACTACCCTCAGGAAAGGCCTGCTTTAAAGTCTTGTTGCCCAGTTAAAGCATGGAATTATAGGCCAGGTTGTCACCCACCACATTCCATAGACCCTAACTCTGTAGAACTAGTAGCTCTGTTAAAAGCTGAGGCCACACTTCTTCCAGGGGAAACCAGAAGTAAATAAACCTCTGGGGGTTACCCTCAATGGGGTGCGAGAGGAGGGGACTCCTAGCCTGAGGGCCACAGGCTCCAGCCACCCAGATGCTCAGTTGCTCCACTGACAAGACTGGGACCTTCCCAGAAGGAGCCAAGACCACAACAAAGACGAAGGCCTCCAGCTCCGGGCAAGTTCTCCCCTGCAACAGGTGTGTATAAACTAGCAATAAACTTTAGGGCAGCCCCCACAGTGGGGTCACACTCCTCAAGTGGCAAGCCCTCAGAAGGTGCAAGGCAACCAGAAAGGCCCATTGCATTTGAAAGACAATGGTTTTGATCATAGTTTCTTGGTAGCTGGTAAGTTTTCATTGGAGCAATGTCATCTCAAGAGTTTGTTTTTAGGAGATGGATCCCCAGTACCAAATTTAAATAAATAAATAAAATTTTATATATATATATATAACATTCCACAGCCCTAATATATGTGTGTGTATGTGTATATATATATATATATATATATATATATATATATATATATATATATATTATATGAAGCCTGTCCCTTTGCCTAAGATTCATTGTAGTAGATCTGGTGAAAAAGTAAATCAAGAAACCTTAGTATATTTTAATAAGTTAATACTATATAGAGTAAAGTACAGGTTTGGAAAGAAATAGTAGTTTAGTAGTTTATAGGGACCATTATAACAGAATCAGGGCCAGCCAAATAGCTCAGTGGATTAAAGTGCCTGGAAGCAGGCACAGGGCCGAGGGTTCGATTCCCAGGCCTGCCATGCTGGCCCAGCCCCCAGGGCACACTGAGACATGATTGAGACTGGGCACGGTGGTGCTCACCTGTAATCCCAGCACTTGGGAGGCTATAAACAGGCGGATCACTAGGAGTCTGATCTAGTAATGAGACCCTGAACACTCTGTAGACTCTTCCCTAAAATACAAAAAAAAAAAAAAAAAAAACAGAATCAAATTATATGTTGCATAGTATATGGTTATTGGAATGTGTCATGGCAAGCTGTCATTAGCAAAACAATGATTATAGAGAAAACTTAAAAAATTGGACTAGCATTTCCTCTTGTGAGTGACAATTGACTGATATTTAAAAATAAGTATTATCCTACTTATATCTGTTGTTTTGGTTGTTTTTTATTTGTTGACTAAGCCTGGAAAGATGTGTTCTCAGAATGTTAGAATCAACTCTAATGTGAAAAGTGTACACAATGATTTTCCTCTCTAGCTGTAGGAAGGCAAAATACATGCAAATACTGTATATACTATGTAACATATGTATATTTGGTCATAAAAGCAGATAATAGAAAGCATTGTAAAATTAAGCATTTTAATTCCTATTAAATATTAAACATTTGTATCTTGTAAATAAACATTCTTAATTTTTTTTTTTTTTTTGGCTGAACTGGGGATTGAACTCAGGCCCTTGATTTGCCAGGGAAGCGCTTATTCCACTGAGCCATCTCCCCAACCTGTAAACATTCTTAAATTTCATTCTTAAATTTTAAAAAAATAATTTGTTTTTAAATTTTTCCAATAAAGGCAAACCTTTTAAGTCCTCCACTACTGACAGACCTCGAAGAGCTTTCTCTCAGCATAGAAAATCATTCACATTTTGAGACTTCTAAGACATCATTCCAACTACTTTGCATATTTCCATTATGCTGCAAGAGTAATGTTACAATCTTATCTTTAGAATGCGGTTTTGCATCCATTGCCTCACTCTTCACACTTCTCAATTCTTTGACACAGCAAACATCCTGATCCCATTTTACAGACTGGAAAGTGGAAGCCCAAAGACACCCAGTGTGTGAATCCAGGGCGAGCAGGAGTGAGCGTGGGCTTTCCATGTGCTCCCTCTCACACTCGCCTAGACCAGTGAATAGCTCCTCGGATTATTAAAACACAGTCTTAAATCCACCTGATCCTATGAATCAGAATCCCTGAAATCGAGACTCTGAGCTTGCATGTAAAAAAGCTTTCCAGGGATTCTAACGGCACGGGGAAGAAAGGGCCAGATGGCAGGGGCAGGTCTACAGGTTCGTTTAGCTTCCAGTATGGACAGTTCTGGTTACTGCTAGGCTTAGTTAATTACAGCAGATGAGCAGGAGAAGGCTTTCTCATGAGTTGAATCAGAAACAAATAATTATTAAAAGAAATATGAACATGAAAGGAGCTAAGCCCCCCACCATAGCAGGCCTTGGTGGCTCAGGGACACCTCACAGTGAAGTCATAAGGGGGCTGTGGGCCCTGGCTCTGTCCCAGCCAGCACTAGACAGTGTTGACAACAGAGTCCTCCTTGCAACACTGGGGGTAAGGACGAGACCCAGCAATGGTGATGAAGAGCCCTTCGTCTGTAAAATGGGGACAAAAACTATTATCTTTGCCATAGGGTTATGGAGTCAACTGTGTAAAGAGCCATGAAACTGATGTGATAGGATTATTACTCAGACTAAGTGGGATAATCCGTGCAAAACTAACCTAGCACAGTACCAGCACCTATAGTGCTTAATAAATTATAGCCGGCAGTGCTCTTATAAATTTTAGAAAAAACATTAGATAAATAATGTAATAATTATTTTACACTGTTCAGACTGTCAAAAATCCTCTCAAATTCAAACTAAAGATTTTTCTAAAGCCTCATGGTGACCGTGTTATCAAAGAGAAATAAAGACCAAAGCCTAATTTTTTTTTTTCTTTTCAGAACCAAGGATTGAACTCAGACCCTTGTGTTTGCCAAGGAAGCACTTATTCCACTGAGCCATCTCCACAGCCCATAAAAGGGGTGGATAAGACCTTAATTTTGATTCCCAAGGAAATTCCTAAGAAAAATTACTACAACCATAATTCCATGAGAAAACAGAATACAAGATACTGGTTTTATGAAGAAAACTCTGGTCATGCTAAGAAGACGGATTATACAGGGCAGCAACTGCAAACAGAATTAGTTCTGGAGGCAGGGCATGATCTGTGAGCCAGAAACCCTGAAAGATGGCGAGTAGGACTGGAATAAGGGAGAGTGCGGGAGGAGGGTGGAAGAGTCACCAGCGGGCCAGAGTTCATTCTATATGGACAAAGAACAGTACTGTCTGAAGCATTTCAGGGGAGTCTTGCTGTCTGAGTACCAGGGAGTCATTGGAAAGCTAGTGAAGAGGTCATTGCAACAATCTCAGGAAAAATGAAAGCCCCAACATGGGGGAGGGTAGAGCAGAAAGGAAGGGGAGACTGAGAATTTGGCTATGATACCTAGCACATGGCAGTAGATGTTCCTTTTGGAACAGATAACTTGGGGTTGGGGAGATAGCTCAGTGGTCTAAGAGCCTGCCTGCAAGGACAAGGACCTAGGTCTGATCCTGGTACCACATGCTGTGCCACCTGGGAGCACGCTGTGCCTGCATAGTGAGACTCTGCACCGAATGCGTAAATAAATAAAAGATTTAAACCATTTCTTTTTCCACAAAGCCATATGAAAAACTTGTCTGTGTCTGACTGTCTGACTTGTCTGACTGTCTGACTGTCTGTCTGTCTCTCTCTCTCTCTCTCTCATTACTCACTAAGGGTTGAGGATTGAACTCGAGTGCTCTGACTTAGTCTTAATAAATTACCCAGGCAGGACTCAAAGTGGTGATAGACTCAGCCTCTTAAATAAATTCTCTCTTAACCAAATGAATCATTATTCTAAAATTCATTGCAATAAAAAAAATCATTGCAGCAAGAAAATTAACCAAGCCGGGCGCGGTGGCGCGTGCCTGTAATCCCAGCACTCAGGAGGCTGAGGCAGGAGGATTGTTGTGAGTTTGAGACCAGCCTGAGCTACAAAGTGAGCTTAAGGCCAGCCTGAACTGCATAGTGAGACTCTGTCTCAAAAAGACAAAAAAAAAAAAAAAAAAAAAAAAAAAATTAACCAATTTGAAACCATCTGGTCAATATATGAATACTTATAACAACTCTCTGAAGTTGACAAGATAGTCCTGATGGGGCAACTGAGGCTGGTAACAAAGGTTAATTTCAGGGAGGTCACATAGAAGGTGGAATTCATATCCGTGTTTGGTTGACACCGAAATTCATCACCCTCTTCTGCCTGTCATTTTCCTGTCTCCTTGCCCTAGCTTTCTGGGTTCCATATGCTTAGTTTTTCAGTGTACTATGTGAGAATATGTACAGTGCCCTGAGAAAATTTTCAGTACATTCTTATGAATAATATTATTGAATCTATGTCTTTAAAAGAAGAGTTTTAGCCTAGGGCAGTGGTGGTAGGCCAACTGTGTGGAGCAGCGAACTATCTGTGTCACTGCAAGCTCTAAAAGGTTCACCATTGTCGCGGAGCCCTGTGTTAGGGGTGGGAATGTCCATGGATTGATTTTCAAGGTACTCTGTGAAACCTCAAACTATGTATATTTCTGGGAAGAAGATAGCTAACTTTGATTCTATTCTTCAAGTAAACTATGAATCCACAAGTTAAGAGTTTGTGCTTTGAAAGCCACATTTTGTCTTTGTTGCATTTCCATTTGAGATTATTCTAGTTTCCTAATCACAGAATATTTTTTCATGAAGATGGAAGTTTTTAAAATAAACAAGGAGGGGCCAGGGAGGTAACTCAGGAGAATAAGGGCCCGCCCTTGTGGTACAAGGGTCAATCCCCAGTACCACAAAAAAAAAAAAAAAAAAAGAATAAAATAAACAAGGAGATTTAAAGGCTTCTCTTTGTCCTTAGTAAGGACATTATCTAGTGTGAGAATGTTCTCATTTCCTACCCTTTTTTCTTAAAAGGTGCATCTTTTAAGGCACAAGGTAAACAGCGCTGCTCTGCCACATATCCCTGTACAGTTAGAAATGAAGGAACCCAGTGAGCTACTCCCTTCCATCCATTTAACTGTAAACAGCCCCCAGTGGTTATTTCTGCTTCCATTACCCTTAGACAAGTAGGGAATTAATAACATCAGCCTCAGAGATCGCCAGGACCTTAGTCGAGAGCACAGATGCCAAGAGAGATTCAGCCGGAGGCACCTAAGGCCAAGCTCTCTGGCCTTTAGGTTCTGAAAGTCTGAATTATCGACCTCCTTTTTCTCTGTAGCTGTTTCTACCTTTGACCTGTGTGCTTGCTTTTCTGTTGCCCAGGCACCGTTCTTGGCTGTGTTATACCTCTGTTGGCACAGAGTGGCCTTGAGCAGAACTTCCTGTGATCTTCAAAAAAAAAAAAAAAAAACTGCTTTGGGCCAGTAAATGGATTAAAGCACCCGCAAGCAGGCGTAGGGGCCAGAGGTTCGATCCCCCAGCCTGCCATGCGGGGCCCCGCCCCTGGGGTGAGCTGAGACCAATTGAGACTGGGTGTGGTGACCCACCCCTGTAATCCCAGCTCTTGGGAGGCTGTAAATAGGAGAATCACTACTAGTCTGATCTAGTAGTGAGACCCTGAACACATTGTAGATCCTTCCCTAAAAATACAGGATAAAAAAAACGCAGCTTCTCACTACCACAGTATATTTCTCAGTTCTTCCCCTGTTGTGCATGAAAACCTGGATCACTATTGACCAAGAACCTGGATTATTATTGGCCTGTTAAACTGTATCATTCCTACCTTCACGCACCACTATAGGCCTCAGGCAACAGGAACAGCAGACTGAAACCTCCAAAACTGAGCCAAAACAATGCCTTTCTCTCCCAGGTTGATTGATCTCAGGCTATTTGCAAGTGATAGGAAGCTGACTGACACTGGGTCAATAAGGCCTCCTGAGAGAAGGGACTCTCTGTACACACTATTTGTTGTGACTTTCAGTAGTAAAATCCATTTACCCTAAAACAGATTAGGTACAGAGAGAGAACTCATAGGCTTATGTGGCTTATTATGTACTCCGTGTTCCTTTCCAGACTCCTCACAGGTATACAAAAAACATAGGAGGCTAAATAATGAGCAGGGGTATAAAACAATATACAGATATGCTCCTTATCTTGCTATAGGATTGGGTCCTGATAAACCCATAATAAGTTAAAATATTGGACATCAAAAATACATGTAGCCAGGAAGATAGCTCAACGGCATAAGCACCTGCCTGGCAAGCACAAGGTCCCAAGTTCAAGACCCAGCACCCCCCCAAAAAACCCCACAAAAACATGTAACACACCAATGCTGTTCAAAATACTAGCTTACCAACACAGTGCACTATATAATATTCTTTTCCTTCCTGATCCTTTCTTTTTTCTTCTTTGTTGTTGTTGTTGTTTTGTATTTTAGGGAAGGGTCTAGAGGGTATTCAGGGTCACTACTAGATCGGACCTGTGTACAGCCTCCCAAGAGCTGAGATTACAGGCACAGGCCACCACGCCCAGTCTCAATTGCCCTCTCAGTGCGCCCCTGGATGTGGGGCCAGTATGGCAGACCTGGGGATCAAATCCCCAGGCCCTGTGCCTGCTTGCAGGTGCTTTAATCCACTGAGCTATTTGGCCGGCCCCTAAAGTTGAGCAGGATTTTTTTTTGTTTTCTGGCTCAGGCTGCCTTAAAGACCAGTTTGGTAATGCATGTGGAGATGGGGATCGAACTGCAGTATCCTGCGCCTGACTGCATTTGCATGAGCAGGTGCTTAAACAACTGATCTCACAGGCAGGCCCCGTCTTTTACTTGATTATTTATCTTTTATTCATTTACAGGTGTTCTTAACTATTCTGAACGTTAATCATTCATCATTTGCTGCATGTATCTTTCCACAAAAGAAACACTAACCTGAAGTTGACTTTTATTATTGCTTGCATGTTTTACTCTATGACTTGAAAGTATGAGTCTTTTTTTTTTTTTTTTTTTTTGGTGGGGGTGTACCAGGGATTGAACTCAGGACCTTGTGGTTGCCTGGCAGGCACTTAAGCCACTGAGCTATCTCCCTGGCCCCATATATGGCTAATATATAGGAGGACATGCACAATTTATATCTAATACCACACTACTTTATATACAGGGCCTAAACAGCCACAGGTTTTGGTATCTGTGGGATCTCAGGACAAATCACACATAGATGCTGAGTAATAACTGTATCAAATTTATTTTAAATTATCTTTAATCACTTATAATATTTGATATAATGTTATTTTTTCTATGTTATTTAGAGAATGCCAAGAAAAATCCTGTATGTGTCCAATACAGAGGTATTTATTCATTTAGAGACAGGGTCTCACTGTGTAGTTCAGGTTGGCCTTGAATGTAAGGAGATCCTCCTGCCTCAGTCTCCCGAGTGCTGGAATTATAGGCATGTACCACCATACCTGACCTGTATATGCCTTTTTTTTTTTCTTTTTCTGAGCTGGGGATTGAACTCAGGCCCTTGTGCTTGCCAGGCAAGTGCTTATTCTACTGAGCTATCTCCCCAGCCCTTGAGAAAGGTAGTTTTTTTCTTTCTCTCTCTCTCTCTCTCTCTCTTTTTTTTTTTTTTTTTTTTTTTAGTACCAGGGGTTGAACTCAAGACCCTGCACTTCCCAGACAGGTGCTTTGCAGATGCTATTTTTATTTTTATTTTTATTTATTTATTTTTTGTTTTGTAAAAGTCTTTTTTTTTTTTTTTTTTTTGAGGAACCAGGGATTGAACTCAGGCCCTTGTGCTTGCCAGGGAAGCACTTATTCCACTGAGCCATCTCCCCAGCCCCCAGATGCTATTTTTTAAAAAGTATTTTTAGTGGCTATGAGATAGCTCAGGAGTCTAAAGTACCTGCTTAGGCAAGCTTAGGCAGCTGCAGGAATCACAGTTCGATCCCGGGCACCACATGCCTTGCCAGCCCTGCCCCTAAGGCAGGCTGAGCCAGCCACACACACACACAGACACAGACACACACACACACACACACACACATAAAATAAAAAATATTTTTAGTGGGCATTTGTTTGAACCCATAAATACAGTGGGACAACTATCTTGATTAGCCACTACCTATATTCAATAAATAACATCTGATGGGTGCATAGACTAACCCCCTACTATAATGCAACCTGTAAATTGTTTATAAGGAAATGGATTTATACAGGACACATAATTTATAGGATTATTTTACAATACCACCCAAAGAGTCAAACGCAAAAGTGTGAGGGAGATCTGTCCACACACTAGAGACCCTAACAGTCCTGCCAAGGCCCAGGATCCCATGGCCATCTCCCGCACAAGGCCAGCTGGAGGCCTAGAGCCCACCACAGTGTCTCGAGCAAGTCTTGTACCAAGGAAGGCCCAAAAGCCAGTGGTGGAAGCTGCAAAGTTTATGCCAGTGGAATGAAAGATCTGGGCCAGCAGGCTGAGGGGTCAGCACTGGAGCCAGGAAGTGACACGGAAGGCAAGGACCAGGGCTCTGCCCAGAAGAACTGTAGCCATCCTCAGGGACACTGAGGTCTCGAGTTCCTCTGACGATGAGAACAGCCCACTTCATATCAGGAAAACCAGCACAACAACCTTCGTCAGCGGAATCAACAGCGCACCATCTTCCCCTCAGTTCTCTTTTTATGCTGTTGGCAGCAATCCTGGGGTGGGCCTTCCACACACAGCACCACACACATTCAGTTCAGTTGGGTGTTTCAAGTTGACCGTTAGTTAATCCACCACGTAAGTGTTGTCTATCGCTATATCTTTAAAATATAGAATAACATTTGGCATAAATTAGGTACTCATTAATCTTTCTCAAATGAATCAGCAAATCTTTTACCTCTGATAAATTTCTATATTATTATACCAGCTGACTTTCGTCTCCTTCTTTTTTTGGAACCAGGGCTTGAACTCAGATCCTTGCACTTGCCAGGGAAGGGCTTATTTCACTGAGCCATCTCCCTAGCCCTGAACAATTTTAGTCTTCTTAAGAGAGGTTGCAGCATGCAGCAAATTGTAAATTGTACATATGACTATTCAGTTGAGAGTGAGTCAACTAGGTATAAGTGAGAGTTAATCATTCTGAATTGCCAAATCTCCTTAAGATAACAGAACAATGACAAACAGGCACTATGTTAAGCACATAGCATATATGATCTCATACAGATGTTATTGCCTGTTTTACAAATGAGGAAACTGAAGTTCCAGGGAGACAATTCGTCCAGCATCAGTCTCCCAGGTAGCAGGTTGCAGAACCAGGGTTTAACGCACATCTTCCCAAGTCCCAGAAAAACGCTCGGCACTGAGTTGCCACCATGTCACATCTGAGAGTCAAAGCCCCTGACTAAAATGGACCTGTTTGGATGATCCAGGGGGTTCCAAATCTGATCATGGAATGATCTTGACCCGTGAGTCGGAGATGGCCACAGCTCCATCCGTAGGCAACCAGCACCATAGGAATAGGCCTCTCAATGAGGAGGGGTAGACCTTCCTCACTGGCTACACTGTCCATATTTTAAATAAAAACCCCAGTTTCTAGTCATATAGTATCATAGGAGGTCACTGGAGATTGTTTCTATTTGAAACATGTGAGTCAGAAATATTTTTAATTTTTTAAAGAGTTTTTTTTTTTACAGAATATTACAAGTGATTTCAAAAGGAGAGAGAAAAGTACATCTATTTTTCACTTCACGAGTTCAGTTTATCCTTGAACAAGAAAAACGTTTAGGTAAAGTTTTTCTGTTTTCTGGAATTATCATAATGAAGTACCACAGACTGGGTAGATGAAATAACAGCAGTGTGTTTTATCACAGTTCTGGGGTCTGGAAGGACAAAATCAAGGTATTAAAAGGGTTGATTTCAGCCGGGCGTGGTGGCACATGCCTGTAATCCCAGCACTCAGGAGGCTGAGGCAGGAGGATTGTTGTGAGTTCGTGACCAGCCTGAGCTACAAAGTGAGCTCGAGGCCAGCCTGAACTGCATAGTGAGACCCTGTCTCAAAAAGACAAAAAAATAAAAAATAAAAAAATAAAAGGGTTGATTTCTACTGAGGCCTCGCTCCCCAGTTATAGATGACCCCTCTCCTCCTGTCTTCACATGATTTTCCTTTGCACACAGTCCTATCCAAATTTTCTCTTATAAGGAAACCAGTCAGACTGGCTCTAATTACTTTCCTTTGGTTCAATCACCTTTTAAAGAGACCTCACCTCCAAATACAGTCACATTCAAAGATACTGCAAATTAGGGGCTGGGGAGATGGCTCAATAGAATAAGAGCTTGCCTGGCAAGCACAAGGTCCTCAGTTCAATCCCCAGTTCCACAAAAAAAAAAAAAAATCAAAGATACTGCAAATCAGAAAACAAGCACCACTTTTACAGAAAACATAACAGAATCAAAAGTCACTCAAATGATAGAAAAATCCTTTTGGGAGGTCCAGCAGATAGTTCAGTGGGCTACAGTGCCTGCTTAGGCAGAGCGCAGGGGTTGGGTTCGATCCCTAGCACCATTAGCAGTGCCATTCTGCCCGCCAGGGGCACACTGAGACTGTGATTGAGACTGAGCCTGAGCGTGGCGGCACATGCCTGTAATCCCAGCTCTTAAGAGGCTGAAGACCAGTGGATCACTATGAGTCCAATCTGTAGTGAGACCCTGTAGACCCTGTACTAAAAAAAAAAAAAGAAAGAAAGAAAAGAAAATTACCTTTAGGGTGAAAAAGAAGAAGACAGAAGCTAAACATAAATACAGCACACACATGATACCATCTTTCTTGATGTGCATGCAAAGGAAATGGTTTTGGTTCACTCAGATGTGGCAAGTAATTCAAACTTGCTCCAATGGTATTTTCTAACTAGGATGTGTTGTTGGATAAATTGATGCCTATATCTTTGCCTGAAACCATGCTGTGGTATGTTTATTGCAGTATATTTATTTAGACTATGCTGGGGTAAAAAGTCTGAATATCAAAAAAGTTATCGTCAAAAACATAGTGTAACTTTTCAAGAGCTCTTGTGGTAAAAAGACAGTAACTGCGCAGCTGTCACAAAGTCTGCGTGACGAGCCCCTTGTCAGGTCGCCCAGCTAGCTGCAGCTGTAACTCAAGACTCATCTTCTCCCGTCTGTTCCCTCACCATGGCTCCCTTTTCCTGCAGAGTATCTCAGTCCAGTCTAGATGTATTGCATCTGCAAGTCAGAATTGACTTTGGAAAGGCCAAACTGCTAAGTTTTTAATAGAATACATACAAACTATAGTAGACTGAAATTCTACACGTACTCCCTGTTGTCACATAAATCTCTTGGTAAAAATCTCTTCCCCTACTAGCTCAACTCTGTCATTCACTACCTATAAAATCTGGCAAATTATATAAATCATACCTTCTTTTTTTGCCAAGACTGTATTCTTTGTTGTACAGGGTCTCTGTCCCTTTAGCTGTGCTCAGCTAGTGTTTTGGGTCTGTTCTGCTTCCTCCAGATTCAGAGCGAAGCTTGTGTTGGGAACAAAGGCTGGGATCTTCCAAACTGCCATCTCACCATGATAAGTGAAAATGCCACCGGGATTTCCTATCATTTTAAGTTATCTCTTTCTTTATGTAGCAACATTTGATTTGCTCTAAATTTTTTACTGTTTTTCAGTTCTAACAAAGTTGATTTTGACTGTTTCTGATTTTCAAAAGTGTTTCCTGGAAGGGTGTTCAAAGCTGGCTACATTATGATTTTGATGCTATCATCCTTCCGTAGCTTTTTTTTTTTTTTTTTTTTTTTTTTTTTTTTTTGTGGAATTGGGGATTGAACTCAGGCCCTTGTGCTTGGCAGGGAAGCACTTATTCCACTGAGCCATCTCCCCAGCACCCCGTAAGCTTTTTAATTTTGAAATAACTTCAGACTTCTTTAAAAGTTAGGAAAATAGTGCAAAATTTCCCATATGTTCTGGAAGCTTCACAAATGTTAACTTTTTTGTGACCCCAGAACATTTACCAAGATAAGGAACTTTGTTTGTTTGTTTTTACTGTATTGGGCATAGGGTCTCACTACACAGCTTGGACACGTGGTGATCCTCCTGTTCGCAGCCTCACCAGCTCTGGGACTGCAGGAGTGTGCCGCCACAGCTGGTCCTGGGGGCCAGCTCAGCATGCCGGGAGGCAAGGCTGGTGCACTGGTTCCTGCTCTGGCCTAAGCAGGCGCTTAGTCTGCTGAGCGATCCCACCAGCCCTAGGAACTCAGTATTGGTAGAATACTGCTGGCAAATCTGCAGACCTATTCACAGGTTCCCAGATATCTCACTCATGATTTTTCAGACATCTGGATGAAATCTAGAATCACATCTTTCAGTTTCTATGTGCTCTAAGTTTACCACAGTCTGGGAGAACTCCTTGGTCTTTTTTTTTTTTTTTTTTTTGTCTTTAATGACTTTGACATGTTTGAAAAGCATCATCATCACTTATAGAATCTGTCTGAAAGATATTGTTTCATAATTAATTCAAATATACATTTAGAAAAATAATACCACAGGGACTGGGGGTATGGCTCAGTGGCACAGCACCTGCCTGGCAAATGCAGGGTTCTGAGTTCAATTCCCAACACCAAAAGAAAACACACACACACACACACACACACACACACACACACATGTTGTGCCTTTTCATTATATTATCAGGACTTAAGATATTAATACAGCAAAGGTTGTTTTTAGCCTTCCCACCAAACCTTCCAGAACATTACCGTCTTACATAATGCTGGCATTTTTGTTTAAATTAATAAATTTAATATTGGTGCAATACTATTGACTAAACTACAGACTTTAGTGAATTAGTCAGGGTTTTCTAGAGAGGCATAGTATACTATTTACACAGACACACACATTTGGAAAAAGAGAGATGAGGACAGAGAAATAGAAACAGAGAGACAGAAAGAGAGAAAGAGAGAGAGATTTACATTCCAAGAACTGGTTCAGGGGCTGGCCAGATAGCTAAGTGGACTAAAGCTCCTGTGTAGGCAAAGTGCAGCAGCCGAGGTTCTATCCCTGACATGCAGTGCCAGCCCCAGCCCCAGGGCACACGGAGAGAGCAATTGAGACTGGGTGTCATGGTGCACACCCGCAATCTCAGCACTTGGGAGGCGAAATACAGGTGGATCACTACAAGACCAATCTACATGGTGAGACTCTGTAGACCCTGTCCTAAATACATAAAAATAAAATAAAATAAAATAACCAAAAAACTGGTTCAAATGTTTATGAACCTTAAAAAGTCTCAACATTGGCAGCTGGCAGGGTGAAGACCCAGTAGAACCAAAATCTGAAGGCAGCAGAAGAGCAACATCTCAGCTCTAAAACAGGCAGGCAGGGAATTCTCCTTATGCAGCCCTTCAACGTATTTGCAGGTCCGCCCACGCTGGGGAAGATGATCTGCTTTACTAGTCTATTAATTTAAATGTTAATTTCATCCAGAAACACCTTCATAGACATTCCCAGAATTGCGTTTAACCAAATGTTTGGGTAACTCTTGGACCAGTGCAGTTGATACGCAAAGTTAGCCATCGCTCTCAGATTACCACTCTACGTATGCATGTGCTTTTGCTGTCCAGGACACGAACCAGCGTGCCACATCGCACTTAGCAGTTGCTCCTTTGTACGTGACTATTTCTCCACCAAGCCACAGCACAGGGCGCCCCACCCCTGTCCTCTCCAAGTTAGAATCTCATTACACTCGCACTGTGGTTGCCAGTGGCTGCAAGTTTCACTTCTCATATGTTCCCACCACAGGAGGGGAACTGCTCATATATCCTGTGGTTCAAATTCAAAATTCCTAAAGATTTTGATAGACTTGATCTGTTATAAACAGCTTTCCCTAAGTCAATCGGACCCTCTGCTAAGACAGCGTTGATACTGGGGCCCCATGCTAGTGAAGGCGAGCTGTTTGTGCAGAGAAAGAGGTCATGGTTATCTGGGCAGTAACTCCAGTTTATGCCTCTCATACTAGTGCCATCTAATGGTCTGCCTCGTTTCAAAGATGAGGAAACTGAAACTGAAGTCCTAAAGTAAGTTTCCGAAAGCAGGGAAAATGGAATCTAAATCTAATCTTTAGTAACATGGAGTCTAAACCTAAGCTTCCTGATCCAACCGTCCTGAACACTTTCCTCTGTGGCCCTAGTAAAAGCATGATTTTTTTTTGAGAAGAGTCTACAGGGTGTTCAGGGTCTCACTACTAGATAGAACTCATAGTGATCCGCCTGTTTATAGCCTCCCAAGAGCTGGGATTACAGGTGTGCACCACCACGCTCAATCTCGAAACCATGATTTTTGCTTTAATCCCAATAAACAAAGAATCTGAAATAAGAAAAACAACCTCAAGATGTATCTAGCAAGTGCTTCCCTGGCAAGCTCAAGGGCCTGAGTTCCAGCACCTTTGAACTGATATCTCAATTTCCTCATGTATTCAAGCTAATGCTAAAGAAGTAGAAGCCTTCCCTCTTTATTTCGTCTATGTTAGGATGCTGAGAAAATCCACCCCCAATAACTTAAAGTGAAACTATTTTACTTAGCAAAGAATTAAAGGGAGAGAGGAAAGAGTATATTCACCTACATATTTATTAAATGAAATATACAATAACCATAAATGAAACACTACATACCCATAGAGGAGAATGAAGAAATCCACATCTATTAACAAAGGAAATTTCATATATAGTACTAAGTACAAAACTGAACTGAAGAAAAAAGTGTGAATTGTGTAAACCTAATTATAAGAGAAAAAGTGGGAATAACAACTCAACATGTTATCAGTGGTATTTATTGAGGGTGACTGAGATTACAGAATATATTTTATATTTTTCTGCAAAGTTTGAATTTTTATTAAGAGCAAAAACTTTAAAAATATTAAGTGAAGGGCCAGGGAGATGGCTCAGTGAAATAAGCGCTTCCCTGGCAAGCACAAAGGCCTGAGTTCAATCCCCTGTTCATCCCCCCCCAAAAAAAAAATTAAGTGAAAGATGAACACAAAAGATCACTATATGGTTTATATCTAGATGTTCCCTGAAGCCTCCTGTGGTGGGGCTTTGGGGAAGTGACTGGTCCATGGGTATGCAATACTGGCTTAGTTCACTGATGGGCTTGTAAGTATGGTGCTGTAAGGTGAAGCCTGGTGGGAAGACGTGGGTCACTGGCAGGTATATCACACTGAAGAGGTCCATCAAGGAGGTATGTGGCCTGCAATGGGGACATGTCCCTCCCCCCTTGATCTGCTCTGCTTCTTGCCTGCCACCCTATGAGATATTTCACCTCTGCTCTACCCCCTGCCCTGTGCCACTCTGTTTAGGAGTCAGCCAACTACGGACTGACACCTCTTCACACTGTGAGCCAAATACAACCTTCAGTCTTTAGAAATCGTGGGTGCCAGGTATTGTGTCTCGACAATCAGAAAGTAACTAAGACAATCATGTATTGTCTGATTCCGTTTAAACAAAATATACAAAATATACAAATTCACAGAAATACAAAGCAGCTTGTCAATATCAGGACTCCTATGAGTAAAATGAAAAAGGAATAAATTCTTAATGAGTAAGAGGTAATAAAAATGTTTTGAGCTGGGTGTGGTGCCACATGCCTATAATCCCAGCACTCGGGAGGCTGAGGCAGGAGGATTGTTGTGAGTTCGAGACCAGCCTGAGCTACAAAGTGAGCTTAGAGCCAGCCTGAACTGCATAGTGAGACCCTGTCTCAAAAAGACCAAAAAAAAAAAAAAAAAAATTTGGGGGGGGCCTAGATAATGATTGACAGCTTCAAGAGTTTACAAAATGCTATCAAATTATACATGTGACAATGGTTCATATTTTTTGCCTCAATTACAAAATTATTTACTTAGAGTGTGGAAAGAGTCAACAACTGAGATCTCAGCATATTGAAAAGAATTTATGCAAGAGAAGAAACCATCAACAAGTGACAACCCACACCATGGGAAAAAATGTTGACAGTTGTTCTTCAGACAAAGGAGGAAACACATTAGAAATGATACAGAATTTTACTAAACAAAATGATAGGAATTCAACAATAGTTGCATAGTGTCATCTTCAAATTAGTTGTTCATGTTGTCAGGTATAAGCATGAAAACTTGGTCAAAAAATTATGAAAAATTGAAAAGGAGAGAGAGAAAACAATCAAGTGTTAACTGCTCCTTTCAATAGACCAGCAGAAATCAGCAGAACAAGTTTCCGAGCTACCCTGTGTTTACACATATATTTTTCCCTTCCTTCTCTCTATCTTGTCTCCTTTTCTTTCATCACAGTCGTTCCTTTCTTTGAACAGTTTCTTTCCCTTTTACAGTATCTATTGTACCTTCTGGATTTTATTTTCTCTTTCAGGCTCTTATACTAAAAGACAATACGATGTTTACAAATGTTGGTCTGATTTGTTTCACTTATGAGCATGATCTCTAGTTGCATCTTATGAAACCCTCAAATTCACTATGTAGCTCAGGTTGGCCTTGAACTCACAGCAGTCCTCCTGCCTCAGCCTCACAAGTGCTTGGATTATAATCATGCACCTCCATTCCCAGCCCGGAAAAACATTTTTGAAAGACGTTCAACTTTACTACTACTAAAGAAAAAAAAAAAAAAAACCATAATGAGGACCTTGGAGATAGCTCAGCCATCTAAGCACCTGCCTAAGCAAAGAAGGACCTGGGTTTGATCTTGGGTACGTGCCAGCCCACCCTTGGTGTGCTGAACCAGCCATTGAGAGTGGACATGGTGGCGCACGCCTGTAATCCCAGCTTTTGGGAGACTGAGACAGGAGA
>PVKA01013086.1:34501-56019 GCA_004027165.1 Ctenomys sociabilis
AAAAAAAAAAAAAAAAAAAAAAAGATTCATAAAAATGATAATATTAGATTTGGTAAGTGCCTGGGGAAATAGCTCTGTGGCATAAGTGCCTGCCTGACAAGCACAAGGTCCCAAGTTCAATTCCCCAGTGTGGGGGATTGAAACCAGGCGTGGTGGTAGATGCCTGTCATCTCATTACTGGAGAGGCTGAAACAGGAGGATCACTGCAAGTCTGAACTACATAGTGAGACCTTGTCTCCAAATAAATAAATAAATAAATATCTAAAAAAAAAGAAGTGTTGGAAAAAGTTTTTCTCAGTTTTAGATGGATTTCAACCTGGTAGACTGCTACCCAACTTAGCAATGTTACTAAAATTTTAAATGTACTTTTATTTAACTTAGCAATCTACAAAAATACTGGCACAAAGATGTTTGCACAAGGGTGCTCACTTAGGCGGACAAAAAAATGAACACCCGATGTAGTCCAAAGTCTACTGCATGGATATAATAAATAAATATTCTCCATTACACTGTGGAATAGCTAGACAATACAAAATAATGAATAAAATCTGTGCATAGCGACATTTTGCCCTGCCCAACTCACACTGTTAAGGCAACGATGCATGTTCTAGAAGAGTGGGTAATTTTGTATATACAGAAATAAATTTGATTCAATCTATAGCAATTATCATTAGGACTATATGCTATAAATTTTAAAACTTTTGGGGCCTTAGAGTATGTATGTGTTTAAATAAAACATATTTATTGATTTTCCAATTAGGAGAAGATTTTTCCTCTCAACAGTCTACAGAAAGCACTGATCTTCATATTCATAACTGTCCTAAGAGAGTTGTAGGTAGCTATTCCATGCTCTTCCCAGAGAAGGCAGCACAGGATACTGGACCTACACTGGTAATGTGTTTCCTGTGTAGCATTCAAAGTGAAATGAAACTGGTTCTGTGGCCACCAAGGGAAGTCTGAGAAACAGTATCCAGTATCCAGAGCTGAAAAGAGAGCCGAGAGCCGGGCCAGGCACAAACCCCAGGGATAAGACCCTGGCACCAACCCAAACCCAGCCAACACTAAGCAGAAGGGGGTGTCTCTTGAATGACATTTTTGGTATAGGGAATCAAACTCAGGGCCTTGCACTTGCCCAGCAGGCACTCCTGCCACTGAGCTGTCTCCCTGGCCTGCTTAAATCATCTTCTAAATGAGGCCCACAGGACATCTGTACTTCCAAGGCGATGAGAAGCCGTGAAGAAAGCAAGCTGTCAGTGAATCACCAGACACGCAATAAAGCGTGAGACCCATTTCCATTTTCTATTTCAAATGGTTTCAGATTTTTAAAATAAGAGACTTTGCCTTCTTAAAGTATGTGCATTTTTTAAGAATAACAGATTTTTATTGCTGTCATAGTCCTGTGAAAATTTACATACTTCCTTGATGCAAATCACTTTTTTTTAACACAATAAATGTTTAATTTAAAAAAAATAATAGTAATTGCAGGGCCAGGGAGATGGCTCAGTGGAATAAGCACCTCCCTGGCAAGCCCAAGGGCCTGAGTTCAATCCCCGGTTCTGAAAAAAAAAGAAAAATTGCAATAGAAGGCATCTTGCCATTAATCCGTCCCAACATCCTCCCTCCCACTATGAATACCCTTTTTTATTGAGAAACAAACAGCAATGAGACAGTCTCAAAACTGATTAATATAATACATTGTACATTGTTATCTTCTTAGTGGTTATCCATAGTACAAGATGCAGACGGAATATCCCGTCGAAACACTACAAAGCAAATCGTTTTTGAAGAATGGCTCTTCATACTCCACTGGCTTGAAGAGATTTTATAGAATCAAGCCGTCTTTCTTCTTCTGACATCTGCTTTTGGTACATTAGTATCATCATGGACAGTTGAGGCAAGATGGTACCCCGAGCTTCTCCAGTGTGGAGCCTCCGGTTCCCCTCTTTCTTTGCCCCCCGCCAAGCCATTATTTGGGAGCCTCCAGGGTGGGAGAGAAGTCCTTTTTAGGTAAGGCAGCAACATGAGTGGACCGGGCAGATCTAAAATAACTTGGTCAACAGGGTGGAGCCAGCCCCAAGGCAGAAGTATTACTTCACAGTTGCATTGGCTTCCTGTGGCTGCCAATAGAGGCAGCATCTGGCAGTGGGCCTGCCGCAAAGAAGAGGGAACTCCACGGAGAAGAAAATAGCAACGAGACCTCTGAGGTGGAAGTACAGCAGCCTGAGAAGCTGTGGCCTGCTTGGGACCGCTCTGACAGCTAGTGTTGCCACTCTGCATGATACGGGGCACGGTGTTCTTTCTTTAAAATACTGAGAGTCCTTCTAGGGAGAGCACTTCTATGAGCATGTTCTACATATTCTGTGATCCATATCATTTATTCCATATCATAAGCCTATGAGGCAAATGCTATAACAAGCTCCATTTTTCAGATTGGAAAACTGAAACTCAGAGAGGTGAAATAACTTGACTGAGGACACAGAGGAGCCAGGATTCAAACCCTGGAGTTGCCAGCTGCAAACTCCAAACTATAATAGCAGCAGCTGGAGTTCTCAAGTGAAAAATCAAGATGAGGAGGTAAAGCTTCTATTACTCCAAAAGACACTGTGGAGTGGAGTGATTTTGCCTACCCACCCACCCCCCCCAGGTAATATTTAGGGTTTTCCTTCCTCACACACAATTGCAGGCAAATGACTACAATTCTAAAAGGAGATAAATATAAAAACAAGAAGTGAAACACTGCAGACACCTGAAGCCCAGCCATTTCTGCAAGTGCGAGCTAGCGAAGCTGCTGCACAACAGAAATAGTTCTGTCCTGTTTAGATAGGCTTTGTTTTGCTACATGGCTGAATATGCAGAGACGTGATATCAAGTCCTGAGGGTCCACTCCTTTGATGAGCTAGACACACAAAGGCCTGCATTTTGATGTAATCTGATAGCATGTAGTTAAGTCCTAGACAAACTGCAACTGTGAGGAAGTGATAAACCCAACTTCCTGCCCAAAGCTGCCTGAGATAACACTTTCCATGGACTGGAAGGAAAAAAAGAGACCGACTGCTGCAGCATTTATTTCCATTCTTAATAAATAACTCCCTGTTTGTATGGTCCCAGCAATACCTAAGCCAAACTGATCATAGACAAGTGACTGTGGTAATACTACACATGACTTGATTCCAGCTCTCATGTACAGGCAAAATCACCCAAGATTCGTTTGATTTTCTCTCTTAAGGACACCATTATTCAAACTCCAAATATCAGATTATCTCACAGAGCAACCCTGAAGTCTAATGAGAACTCAGATGGAAAGAACTGAGGCTATACTAACTGGCTCAGTGGTGTCCTCACTCGGTCACCAAGAAGACCAACTGAGACCAAATAAATACCCATGGGGATGAGTACCCACTTGCATAAGGACCAATAACTCTGCACCTTGTCAAAATTTTTAGTAAGTGTTGTGTAGGCTGGATCATAAACACAATAAAAAGATACTGTGCTGGAGTCTTCTGTGATGGCATTAACTCATCCACTAACTCTGTGAACATTTATTGAATGCCTACTATGTGCTAGGAAATAGAATGGTGAATAAAAAGTAGCCCTGACCTCAAGAATTTTTCAGCCTAGTTGAGAAGACCAGTATGAAAGTGAACAAAGAAATACACAGAAACACAAATCATACTAAGTGCTCTGAAGAGAAAAGTAGCAGGGCTCCCAAGGGCCCAGTTTCAGTTTGGATGAGGTGGTTGGCAAAGGTGTGCTATCTGCAAAGATGTTGTGTGATGCTTAGTCCTGAGTCATCTGCATGGAGCCAGAGGGAGGGTAGAGAGGTCGAGGACAGAGAAACTGCCTCTGGGAGAGTTCTGATTGAGGAATGAGTTTAATACTTTCCAGGAACTAAAGGAAAGCCTGTGTCCAGAATCAATCGAAAGCAAGTTGGGGGGGGGGTGCAGTGTTTCACAGGAGGCTGAATAATAGCCATGTAGGCCAAATAGAGGAGCCTGCCTTTCCTCTGAGTATAAGGGGAACATTCTAGTAATACTGCTGGCACCAATAGTGTTCTGCTTCTAGACTCAAAAAGAATGCAGTAGCTCTAACAGCCTTTGGGAAAAATCAATTTCTGCCAGCCATTTGGGGTATCAAAGGTATTCCACTAGATTCAGTCAGTTCAGCCAAGTCTCACACTGGGATGGGAAAAGGAACAGGGCAATAAAAAAACAATTAATTGGATCACATGTCATTTTATTATTTTAGTAGGATTATAAAGTCACATGATTTTTACACATGGATGAGACTGTAGCAGGCACATGTGCCAGGTCTTTCACATTTCATAGAGGCAGTGATCAAGGGCCAGCTAGCACTAGGCTTTTCCTCCTGCCTCCATGTAAGCTCCCTCCAGAAAGCTGCCCCGAAAGCCAGGCTATCAGAGCTCCTTCTCAGGGGAGTACCTAGAGATGAGAATCTGTTGATAGGGGATCTGCTACTTGCCTCCTACATTCGCTGGTTTTCTCTACCTCATTTGCTGAGCTTTCCGTATGAGACTTTGGAAATCCCTTTACTGGGATCACTGCAGGGAGAAGTACACGTCCTGATGTTGAGAACCTCCCCAGCCTATCACGGAGGAAGATGAACCCAGAAACTTGCACTAAAAGAACCAACACAGGTTCAAGTTCTGCTCTGACTTTTCTGATACGTGTTGATTTGAGTCCATAATCAAGTGCCCCAAGAGCTCTAACGAACTGCTTAATACAAATCCTGTTTTTTCTTCTTATGTTTCCAAGCCCTGACCCCATGCATCTCTGAGAACCTACTCCATGTGAGCTCCTTGGCTCCCTGCCCCAGGGCTGCAGCACTCTTCAAGTGAAGCTGAAGAACTTGCTGGTTTGAGGTTGAAGGAAGCATGTTTGAAAAAGATGACAGCCCCAGATCAACCAGATACTGCCTTTGCCATGTGGCTAAGTTCTCCATTTGGGTTGATTTAGATTATTGCTTCGTAGTAGCTGGCTGACCTCCATAAGCATTCATTCCATTTCAACTTATGCAAAAATCCTTTACCTTGGTGCTCCCAAGCTTCTCTTTAGATGATGTCTAAGGCCTTTGCATGTTACAAGTCTAAGATAAAAATGTTTGTACTCTCAACAGGAATTCCCATTAATATCTCGATTTCTGGGGGTTCGAGCCCCAACACTACATGCCATGCTAGCCCCACCCCTGGGCACATTGAGCCAGTGGCTGAGTCTGGGCTTGGTGGTGCACACCTGTAATCCCCGCACTGGAGAGGCTGAAAACAGGAAGATCACTGTGAGTCTGAGCTGTGTAGCGAGACCCTGTACCAAACACATTATAAAAAAAAAAAAAAATCAGTGTCCCAGTTTCTAAAATAGGAAGGAAGGGAAGAAAAGAAGCAGGGAACCAGATTTAAAAGCCTGGCTCCTCTGTGTCCTTCATCAAGTAGTACTGTTTATCCGAGCTTCAGATTTCCATCTGAACAATGTATCTAATAATTGAAAGAAGGGAAAGAGAGAGGAAAACAAGGGAAAGAAGAAAAGGAAGATGTAATTAGAGAACAAAGAAAGCCGGGCGTGGTGGCGCATGCCTGTAATCCCAGCACTCGGGAGGCTGAGGCAGGAGGATTGTTGTGAGTTCGAGACCAGCCTGAGCTACAAAGTGAGCTTGAAGCCAGCCTGAACTGCATAGTGAGACCCTGTCTCAAAAAGACAAAAAAACAAAAACAAAAACAAAAAGACAAAAGCAAAACAAAAATTCATTAGAGAACAAAGAAAGGACACTGAGGAAGCTGTACTTTCCAAGCCTCTCTACAACTTCATTAGAAATATACTTGGCTTTCGTGGTGAGTAAATTCGTGCTTTCAGAAGAAAGAGCAGTGTATATACTGAGAAGCCCTTTGCTTCTGGAAGTGGAAAATGCATCAGCACCTCCTGCTTAAGAAAACAAATGAGGGCCAGGGAGATGGCTCAGTAGAATAAGTGCTTCCCTGGCAAGCACAGGGGCTTGAGCTCAATCCTTGGTTCTGCAAAAAAAAAAAAAAAAAAAAAAAAAAAGAATATTTTTAAATAAGAAAGCAATTGAAACACCAATAGAAAAATTATTAAACACTGATTTTTTTCCCTTCAAATTTGAAATCTTTTATATTTCAAGGATTTTATGAGCTATTGAAATTTATGAAAAGTACCTAGCCCAGAGCTGAGTGCTTGGTAAATATTAGTTATAATTCCTAGTAAAGAGCACTCTTGGTCCAGGCATCAGACAGTCTAGTCCTGAAGTCTGAAGCAAATCTCTCCACTTTTCTGTTTCCTAATTTGCAGAAGGGATGGAGTAGACTGATGTATAAAGGCTTTCCCACTTGCTCATCAGCAATTCCACTTCTAATGTGACTGTGTCTCCGCGTCTGAATTGAACTTGACATCATTCTGATGAAGAGTTTCTCAATCATAAATCACTTACCTTTTACAGACCTTATGTTTTTGTCCCTATGTATGAGGCTTAGAACATTGCGCAAAAAGACCCAATGTGAAAACAAATTTTGAACAACTAAGTGAAGTGTAAATCCTCTTAAGGAATGCCAGTTGAGGGATTCTGGCTCTAATGTTGTCTTGTGGTATTTGCAGAACTGTCAGCGCTTCCCCAAGCTGTGCCGGCTGCTAACTGAAATCACAACATCCGCTGAAGACAAGATACTTCCTATAACTCAGTTTCAAACATCCTAGGGGGACTGTTGTTTCCCTGTAGGCCTTTCTTCAAGTGAAATTGTTTTTGTCTCCCAAACTCTATCAGCACATCTGTTCTTACCAATCCTAGAAGCTTCGGCCTAACAATTGCCCAGAAGGAAGGGGAGGGGAAGCTATTGTGCAATGTAAAACTTTTGGCAAATCTTATAAAAACACATTCTTAAAACATCTCTCATTTCTGAGAACCAAAGTAAAACGTATGAATTATTTTGTTTCAGGACAAAAATGATTCATGGCTACAAGATGGTATTTTGACTATAGTTACATAAAACAAGTATGAAAATTCAATTGGAAAAATAAGTTGGGCGTAGTGGCGTATGCCTGTAACCTCAGCACTTGGGAGGCTGAAGCAGGAATATGGCTATTGTTTCAAGGCCAGCATGGGCTACACGGTGAGCCCAGGCTAACCTGAACTACATAGTGAGACCCTGTCTCAATAAAACAAAACAGGGGCTGGGGAGATGGCTCAGTGGAATAAGTGCTTCCCTGGCAAGTGCAAGGAAATGAGTTCAATCCCCAGTTCTGCCAAAAAAACAAAATTAAAAATAAAAATAAAATAAACAACTAGGGGCTGGGGAGATGGTTCAGTGGAACAAGTGCTTCCCTGACAAGGGCAAGGGCCTGAGTTCAATCTCTGGCTGCACACACACACACACACACACACACACACACACAAAATAATAATAATAATAATAACAAAAAGAAGAAGAACGAACCTTGATTGAGTCCCTGTTCTCTAAAAGACACTGAACTCTGCTTCATAAAGGCAAGTTGTCATGTGCCATTTAAAGGTAGTTTGGTGTTAACTGTGGCTGGTATACAATGGCAAATTTCTCTACAACTACTCATTGTCTGATGCACTAACCACTAGCCACAGGTGAGTACGCATTTGAAATGTGACTAGACAAGTTGAGTGTAATATACACATGGGATTTACAAAGCTTAGAACAGAAAAAAAGAAAGAGGAGGCACCAGGCAGATGAAGGCACTGGTCTCTGAGCCTGGAAACTCAGGAGAAACAACAGAGCTAGGCAAAGACCAACTCAGTTTGGATATTATAAGTTTTAAAGGACCACTGAACAATTGTATCTGTTTCTTCAGAATTCAGTGGGAGGAAACTAAACTAGATTCTTTCTTTCTTTTTTCTTTTCTTTTTTTTTTTTTTTTCAGAACCAGGGATTGAACTCAGGCCCTTGAGCTTGCCAGGCAAGCATTTATCCTATTGAGCTAATTCCCTGGCCCTTGGAAACTGAACTAGAGAAAAACTTTTGGGTATCTCTACTGTAGGTGGTATGCTAGTTGAGATTATGGTTCAGATGAAGTTTCTCAGGGAAAGTTTTATTATTTTTTTTACATTTATTTTATTTTATTGAAGAACAAATAGCAATGAGACAGTTTCAAATCAAATTAGTAGGACAGATTCAACAATTAATACATTGCACATTGTTTTTGTAGTGGCTTTTTGTTGTACAAGGTTATCCACAAACACTATTAGAGCAGATGTCTCCAGTCAAGGGAAAGTTTTAAATACAGGACCGAAGGAATGCAATATGTAGAAGGTGTTGCTGATTAAAGAATGTCCTCTCCCAATTTGCATATTGAAGTTCTAACCCCAGTACCTCAGAATGTGAGCTTATTTGGAAATAGGGGCAATGCAGATATCATTTAGTAAGATGAAATCATAGGTGGAGGACGACTAATCCAAAGTAACTAGTGTCTCTAAAGCAAGATAAAACTGTAACATAACACAGAGGCGCAAACAGGGAGAGAATGTCAGAGAGGACAAAGGTAGAGGTCAAGGTAATGCTTTTACACACCAAGAAACCACCCTTGCTGGCATGCTGACCTCTGGCTTCCAGCCTCCATTTATGGCAGCTCAAGAATGGCAGACAAATATGACACCCCCAAACCAGGAATAGAGTCTCAGAGGGAGAGCCTGGCCAGTATAACCCATTGTTCCCAACAGGCCAACAGGAGGACAAACAAAGTGACCTTACTGAGGCAGTAGAGGTCACTGGTGACCTTGGGAAGAACAATGATGAAGAGAATAGCAAGGAAGTTAAGGATGGACCATTGGATCATGTATAATTTTTTTTCTACTTTCTTTAATAAGGGACAAGGTCTTACTCTATTGGTCTGGTTGGCCTTGAGCTCCTGGGTTCAAACAATCATTTTCCCTCAGCCTTTCAAGTAGCTGAGGCTATAAGTGTGCACCACTGTATCTGGAAATGTGTTTTCCATTCATTAAAAATTTAAAATCTGACGCCAGGAAGATGGCTCTGTGGAATAAGTGCTTCCCTGGCAAGCTCAAGGGTCTGAGTTCAATCCCTGGTTAGAAAAAAAAATTAAAATCTTTCTTTAGTACATGTTTGCAGTATAAAACAATCACTCTTATAATAGGGAGCATGTACATGTGCATGATACATCTTTATTTCTTTCCTTCCCCTCTCACCTTCCCTGCTCCTTCAAACTCTTATATGCCTTCCCATTTTCAAAAGCTCTATTCCCATTTTTCAATTCTCTTTTTCTCAAACCCCTGTTCCCTCCCTGCCCCTCCCATATTTTTCTTTTAATATTTGGTTTGACTATTTGATGAAGACAACTTGTGCTGGAAAAGTTTAAAAGAAGCCAGGTGTGGTGGTGCATGCCTGTAATCCTAGCACTCGGGAGGCTGAGGCAGGAGAATTGCTGTGAGTTCGAGACCAGCCTGAACTACAAAGTGAGCTTAAGGCCAGCCTGAACTGCATAGTGAGACCCTGTCTCAAAAAGACAAAAAAAAAAAAAAAAAAGGAAAGTTTAAAAGAGACAGAAGCGAGAGCAAGACAGACACAGAAACACAGAGAAAAGGGAGAGGGAAGGCATGAGGGAAGGGGAGACAGAAGAGGGGAAAGGAAAAGGAGGGGAAGAGGTGAAGGAAATGGAAAAATAAAAGAGGAAAGGGGGTGGAAAGTACTATAGTTTAGATAAATGTCCTCCACAGGAGGCCTATTGCTGGGGACCACAAATTCACAACAGCTAATTCTGAATTAAATGAAGGTTTGGGATTCTTCCTATTACTCTTTTGAGGTTCTTTTGAGGGTTCTCATTAACTCTTTAGGGATAAGCCGCCCCCTCCCACCCACTGAGAGTGAACTAAAACCACTACCATTAAAAAGCACTCCAGGGCGAGATCCTTTCCACCCTCCTGAGTCAGCCCAGCATTACCCCATAGCCTCGGAGCCTCTGAGCCTTCCCCTGACTTTGACTGTTCAGCTCACCCCTCCTGCCAGGTACACACCCAATAAATAGTGGCTGCATGGACAGTCTTTGTCCCTCTTCATCTTGAAGCACTGGCCTCTGATCCCCCCTTCACATATTACTAAATTTGTCTCTGTTTCTTATTTCATCTTTTCACCATACATCTAGACACAAACCATAATATCTGTTTTTTATTTGTATCAGGCTGTCGGGAAAGTTTGGATCCCAGGGTTGTGCTATTAGGAGATAATGGATTCTTTTGGAAGAGGGCCCTAGGGAGAGGTCCTTAGGTCCTTAGCTGCCGCACACTTCCAAGCAGTAATGGCAATAAGACCAGGACAGAGGTTGAGGATCTACAGCTGGAAATGGCAGGGCAGAGGCAGTGGGACACATTGAAGCATCCAGGGCTCAGTGACAGCAGTGGCATCTTCTCCAGGGTGACTGCATGGAAAAGTTTTGACCACGGACGGCCCTGGCTGCTGCGCTTGCCTCTACAATCTTTCTGGGGATTCTAGGAGCTGGCCATTGTTTTTGATCCATTCCATTTCTGTTCCAATAAGCTGGATCATTTTCTCTGCATTACAACTAAGGTCTCTGCCTGATTAAATCATACATAATGCCCACCACTATATAAGTTTTTTAATCATTCTGAAAACTAAGAGGTAGACTTAGGTGATCATCTCCAGCTTCCCAAGGAGGAAACCAAAAGATTTCCTCGGGTGGCTTGCTCAGTAGAAATCCAGCAGATAGCTGAGCTGAGCTCAAACCCAAGCCTATCTGCCTCCAAGCACTAGCCTACTGCACTGTGCTGCCCCTTGCTTCAGCAAGCTCCACTGCCTCCACCAAATGGCAGCACTGCTCACAATGACTTCCTCCCCCTGCCCCAGAGCTGGGCCAGCACAGCAGCAAACACATCTCTGATTCTGCTCTCAGGATCTAATTTTGTGAACCCATAAATTCTGCTTCTGAATTCCTAGAGTCTTACACCAATGTCTTCATCTACAAAATTACAGACATTTGTTCATGAGACAAACCACTACTGTGTGAGTGTGCTGTCTTGGAAGTGTGTCCTCCAGCTTCAGCCATTCCTGCAGAAAACTGATTGCAACTTCATGAGACGCTCCTAGCCACAGCCTCCCAGGCAAACTGCTCCACAATTTCTTTCTTTCTTTCTTTCTTTTTTTTTTTTTTTTTTATATGAGCAGAATAGATTTATTGGGGGAAAGAAAGCTCCTGTCCCAGAGAGAGAGACAGGAACGGGGCTCCAAGCGGGTAGTTCCCCCAGGAAGCTGTCTCTTCCAGGGACTTTTATAGAGGAAAACCATGTGGTGAGGCGGGTCTAAGGTGGTGAAGACATGGGAACTCGCTTAGGTGGACAAGAGGTGGGACAAAACCATGGTTAGCCAATGAGATTACAAGCACCATTGCTCAGGTATGATTAAGTTCAGGAACAAGGGCCAGGGAGATGGCCAAATAGAATAATTGCTTCCCTGGCAAGCGCAAGGCCCTGAGTTCAATCCCCAGTGGCACCAAAAAAAAAAGGGAAAATAAAACTCATGATTTAAAAAAAAAGTTCAGGAACAAATAGGGAAATGAGTCAAGTAGCAAGAGGGCATGAATCTGGAACAGGGTTTCTTCCTGTTGGGGGTTGGGTTAGTGACTCAAGGTGATTGACACCTATTTAGAATATCAATCTCTGATGCCCATCCCTAGGGAAGTATGTAGCTGTGTTTCCTCTTTTTTGTCTGGGTCTTGAGGTGCAAACCCTTCTAACTTCTACAGCTTATGTCAGACACCTCGGGCCCACTGAACAACATAGACAAAATCTGGTGGATCCCAGTTAAAAGAATCTTAATCTAGCATATTTGTTATAGATTTTACCTGCACGATTACCTAGGTTTGGGTATCTTCTAGGAAAGAACAAATTTTTTGAGAAATTAGAGCACATACAACTTAAGATTTACCAACATTTTAGCAAAACCATATGAAACAAAACTATGTAAGGCAAAACATGAACAACGTGAGCAATGGGCAAAAACATATATAAACATTTGAAACAGAGGTTTGTTACCTAAGCAAGTCCCAATTCAGAATTTATGAAAGAAAAGCAAACTCATACCTCCATTCAATGATCTCGGTGCGACTCTCCAAAATGATCTCTGGACCTGACCTGCATGAGTTCATATTCTCTAAAACCAATGAATTTTAGGAACAAATGGACGTTATGAGCAGACTAGATTTATTGAGGGAAAGAAAGCTCCTGTCCAAGAGGGACAGGAGGGGGGGGTCCAAGTGGGTAGTTCCCCCCATGCTCCACAATTTCCAATCCATAGAAACTAAAATAATGTCTAGAGCTGTGTTACATCCCCAAATTTTTAGGGAATTTGTTAGATAGCAATAGAACAGTAAGAGCCAAGACAGTTCCTGTCCTCACTTTGACGATAGGTAACAACCTATAATTGCACACAAGTAGAAGCAACATGAATAAAATCATGACCAGAAGGGCCAGCCAAATAGCTCAGTGGATTAAAGCACGTACAAGCAGGTGCAGCGGCCGGCTGGAGGTTCGATCCCTGGGCTTGCCATGCAGGCCCCGCCTCTGGGGTGCACTGAGATGGTAATTGATACTGGGCGTGTTTGTGCACACCTGTAATCCCAGCTCTTGAGAGGCTGTAAACAGGCAGATCACTATGAGTCCAATCAAGTAGTGAGACCCTGAACACCCTATAGACCCTTCCCTAAAATACAAAAAAAAAAAAAAAATCATAACCAGAAAACATACACAAATGCTAGGATTTCCCACTAACACAGATTATGGTAAGGAGATTTATTATATTACTGTTTGGTTATGCCTGAAGTACCAACTTGAAGTCACTGTCACCAAAAGCTACAGCGCCCCTCCATGCCATGATCAGCAGAGACTGACAATAGTGGTGACCTCTGGGGTTATGGGATCCTGTGCATTTGTGTCAGAGTGGGTGCCATGGTAACTCAAACTTCCCACAAGGCACAGCGAAGGGGGAGTAGAAGCCAAGGCCCTGACCACAGTGCTGATATAGAAAGTACAGGACTTGTGCCCCTCCTCAACCTGGGCACACAGATGAAATCTGCTGGTCCACATTCACAGCCCTCCTTAATCAAGCTTCAGCTCACCATTGACATCACTGCCCTGTTTAGATACATCTCTACCCATCTCTCAATACACTGAAAATCCTCAAGTACCCCAACGTCACACTTCTTCAACCTTCAGATCCTTTGCTTAGTCATTTTCTCCGTTTGGAAGCCCATCCCTCCCTTCCACCTCACTTTATTCTTAGTGTGCAACAAAGATGGCCATAAGGCCCGGGAGATGGCTTAGTGGAATAAGCACTTCCCTGGCAAGCGCCAAGGGCCTGAGTTCAATCTCCAATTCCAAAGAAAAAGAAAAAGAAAAAAGATGGCCATAAACGTACAAGATATATGAAACAAATGAAACTATCACCAACCCCTTCGGCTAGTACAGTATTTCCCTCTTCTGAATTTCCCTTGATTGTGGCATTGGTAAAATAGAAGCCTTTTGCTTACTACACTGTAATTACTTGACATAGTTTCTTACCCATACCAAGCTTCCTGGGGTGGGAATGGGTTATTTATCTTGATACCAGTTTCCTAAGCCCACCTCCTTTTCTCTCTGTCTTTTTTCATTCAAAGATCTCACGGTTTATGACTTCAGATCCACCTGTCTGGGCACTGGTGCCTCTAGCTCAACTCTCCCTTCCGAGCTCCAGACCTCAACTCTACCCCACCTACCTGTGCGAGCCAGCCACATTCACTCAACCATCCAGTTCTGTAAGTCAGACTCTGGGAGTCCCCTGAGATCTCCCACTATCCATCAGACTCTATGTCTAGTCTGTCACTAAGTCCTGCAAATCAGTCTGTCACTAATTTACCTTTTAAATTCTATTCCAGTCCCACAGCTTCCCCCCATCTCCAGTACCTCTTCCTTAATCCAGGCTACCACCTCTTCCTTCCACCTACTGGGTATCTTAAGGTGTCTCCTAACACTAACACCAGCCTCACAACTCCAATCCACTCTAGACCATGTAGTTTGAATGGCCTTGGGATTTTTTAAAACTCCTATCTGGTCAGCTCACTCCTGCAGAGTTAGACTTCCACTGTTTTTAGGATAAAGGTGCAAGTCCTTACATAAACAGATTACACAGCCCAGTATCTTCAGACTCCACTTTGTCTCTCCAGCCTTCTATTGTACTACTTTCTTCCTTGCTTTCAATTCTTCAGTTATAAGAAACTACTTTCAGTTCCTTAAGTGTGCTGTACACAGCCTTGGGACTTTTACACAGGCCAGTTCTTCTCACCTCCTTTGCTTCCATAGGCATGAACCTCCTCCTGGGCTCTGCTCAGACCTCAGCTCCTCAGTGCCTCCAGACTAGACCTTGTCACTCAGTGGCATCCTGTCACTATTTCCTATATTTTCTTCTGCTTCTTGATTATACATTTATGTAATTGTGTTGTTCCAGCACACTGGTAGCACATGCACTACTCCACAAGCTCATGGAGAAAGAGAAATAAGGAGGGAAAAGAGAGTGAGAAGGAGGAAATGGAGCCAAAAAAGGAGAAAAAAATTAAACAAACCACTAACAAAATTTTGGTAGACTCGAGCCTGGAAAAATATATTTATGCTCTGATACATATGACTTCCCATATCTTCAAGTAACAAGTTTTGTTTGTTTTTGCAGAACCAGGGATTGAACTCAGGACCTTGCGCTTGTCAGGCAAATACTTATTCTACTGAGCTATCTCCCGGACCCTCCAATATCATCAAGGTATGATAAATTGTTCTTGAAACCCTAAAATGCTCATTTTTGTCTCTTGTCTCTGGTTACTCTTCTCTCATTGCTGGGACAAAATACTTTGCACCCAAGATTACAGAAGGAAAGTTATGTAGCTCAGTTTGTGGAGATTGCAGTCCATACTCAGCTGGCTCCAAAGTAGAATGGCACATGGCAGAGGGCTGCAGCTCGTGGCGGCAGCAAACAGCAAGAGCCAAAAGGGAGGAGCAGGGCAGAGAGCAAGCCTCTCTCCCTCCCTTTGAATCTGGCTGCCCAGATTCCAAGGGTGGATGCAGCACTCACACCCATAATCCCAGCGTTGGATCATGAATTAGTCACAAGCCTCTAGAAGCCACCCCATAACTGCATGAGGCTTTGAGGGGACATCTAGACACAAACCATAATGTCTGTGTTTTATTTGTATCAGTTAGGACTTCACTTGCCTGCAGGTAACTGACCACAGCACTCAGTCAAACACAGTATTTACAAGGGTTTCTATTTTTCTCTCATAAGAATAGA
This sequence comes from Ctenomys sociabilis, assembly GCA_004027165.1. NCBI lineage: Eukaryota > Metazoa > Chordata > Mammalia > Rodentia > Ctenomyidae > Ctenomys > Ctenomys sociabilis. The sequence continues at coordinate 49,827 of PVKA01013086.1, forward strand.
AGCCATGATGTTGGATGCAGGCAACTGCATAAGGAAGACAGCAAGTCTCAGGCTTCTTCCAATTTCTTCCTCAGTTACTTTTAAGGCCTGACTTTCTTTTTGAGAATTGAATTTTGGCTGCTGCCTTTGCAGCATGGTACTTACACGTTAGGCAGGAGGAAGAGGAAAGACACAGCACATGGCCTTAGACTTGTCCCTTTATACTAAGAAAACAATGGTTTTCCTGAAAGCACCACACATAGGAAACTTCCACTTATATCTCCTTGAGAAAACCAGACATGAGCTTCAGGGCAGTCTAAGGAATGCATGTTCATCCATGAGCCTACAGGTGCCCCAAGCACAGCTAGAGCTCGGATGGTGGGCGTGAAGCGGGGAGCCCTGGAGGCCAACCGGGAGTGTCTAACACACTGCTGCTGCAGACAAGAGATCAGCTGGACTCCAAAATTCGTACTCAGAAGTTTAGATAGACAGGGGCTTTTTCAAGTTTTAATTTGTTGTTTCTTATGGCTTGTGTCTAGGTGTCCCCTGAAAGCTTCTTTCAGTCATGGGACAGGCTTCTAGAGATTTTGATTAACTCACAGTCCAATGCTGAGATTATGAGTATGAGTGCTCCACCCATCCTGAGGTGGGCAGCCTGCATACAATATAAGGGAGGAAAGAGACTTGGTCTCTGCCCTCCTCCCTTTTGCTCTGGCTTTTGCTGTTTTCTTCTGCCATGACCTATTGTCCTCTACCCTGTTCCTCTCTGCCTTGGAGCTAGCCCACTATGGACTGAAACCTCCACAAACTGTGAGCTAAATCAACCTTCCCTTCTTTAATTCTGGGCATAAGGTATTTTGTCTCAGCAATGAGAGAAGAGTAACTGAGACATTGTGTGATTTTGCTTGTTTGTTCTGCTTTTTATGGAGTTGTTTTGGTTTGGTTTATATTGAGACTGAATATAGGTTACATCTTCAGCTCTGTTACTTTTTGAGAAAGACTCTTGTTAAATCACTGAGTTCCCCAGACTGGCCTTCTGAGCCTCCTGCCACAGCCTCTTAGAAGGCTGGGGTTACAGGTATGGTCTGTCATGCCCAGTGTCAAGTTTGGGTGCTGAGCACAAAGATTCAGGTTCTGTAGCACTGTATAGCAGTAAGCCATGAAGATTAAAGGTAAAAAAAAAAAAAAAGAAAAAGAAAAAATTCAAACATGGTTGCTTTATCTACTGTTTTAGTTATTTTTTTCTTCCTGAGACAAAATACATGACACCCAAAGATAAAGGAGAAATGGCTTATTTTGGCTGTTTTTTTGTTTTTATTTTTTGTATGTTAAGGAAGGGTCTGCAAGGTATTCAGGGCTGGGGAGATGGCTCAGTGGAATAAGTGCTTCCCTGGCAAACACAAGGGCCTGAGTTCAATCCCCAGTTCTGCCAAAAATAAATAAATAAAATCCTACAATCACAGGGTATTCAGGGTCTCACTACTAGATCAGACTCATAGTGATGTTCCTGTATATAGCCTCCTAAGAGCTGGGATTACAGGTGCACACCACCACACCCAGTCACAATTGCCCTCTCAGCGGGCCAGGGATCGAACCCCTGTGCCTGCTTATAGGTGCTTTAATCTGCTGAGCTATTTGGATGGCCCTTGGCTCAGTTTTTAGAGGTTTTACTCAATATAGTCAGCTAGCTCCAAGACAGGGTGGCATTGCAGAGGGACATCACAAAGAGACACAGTCCACAGCAGGCAGAAAGCAACAACAGCAACCCTCATACACACCCTTAGAGCAGGCAGCTCTTCCACCAAAGGTGGGCCTTGTTATTATCTGCAGCTAGAACTATGCTTAACCAATCAGCAAAATAATTTAACAATCATACACCCTTGATCCCAGCATCACACACTTAATCTTAGCATTCCCCAGTCTAGACCCAGCCACCTCTGAAAAGCTCTACCTGTACCACTGGCTTTGAGAGGACATTTAGATACAAGCCCCAGCATCTACATATCAGTTGCTCTTCTCTTGTTTCTGGGTCAAATACCCAACAGCCAAAGTGAAGGAAGAAAAGGTTTATTTAGGTCACAGTTATTGGAGGTTTCAGTCCATATTCAGCTGGGTCCGAGGCAGAGTGGCACAGAGGAGAGAACAACCTTTTGTGGTGGCAAAGAGCAAGAGGAGCCAAAAGAGGAATAACCAGCAACAGTGGAAACAGAGAGCCAGGCTCTGCCCCAGGCTGGAGGAAGTACTCACACCCATAATCCCAGAAGTACTAAAACTCACAATCCCAGGTCCTGGGTTTGATCCCCAGCCTCCCCCCCCCCAAAAAAAGTGCAAGGACAGCATGGTAGTACATTAGTACATGCCTCCTGAGGGGTTGCAATTTAGTGAGACTGTCTAAAAGTACAATAAAATTGAGCTAATATACCTCAAGGCTCCCTGAGTTCAATCTTAAGTACCACAAAAACAGTGGGAGAAGGAATGAGAGGAGGAGTAGAGGAAATGAGAAGGAAGTAGGAGGGGCAAGGGAAGGAGAAAGATGGGGTAAGAGAGGGAAGGTAAAATGGAGAAGTGGGGGAGGTCCTCACAAGGAAAGGATAAGTTTGATAACACAAAAGAAAGAACAGATGTATTGGTTAATGCTAAAAATTCTGGTGGATGGTATTCTACCCTATAGGAGAGGACAGAGATATTAAATGGGAACTTTGAACGATGAAAGAGAAAAACTAAACGAATCCCTCTCGTCAACAATCGATTGATTAACCAAGTTACAATAAGATTCTGGTCTTCAGAGTCTTGAATGCATTGATTACCCAATGGAGAAGTAAAATACTTCCATGACAAAGAAGAACTAAGGAGTTTCATGATGACAAAGCCAAGCCTACACAGACTACTAAATGATGTTCTAGAGAGGGAGCAAAATGATCACAATCCCATGAACAAGAATGGAAAGAACTCACCAAATAGGGCAAACAAACACAGGAGAATAAGAGGTATGAAACAGTAGTCTTTCAGTTATTCTTTTGTGTACAGTAGCAAAATATTTCCATCAGCACACTCTACAAATGGACCTGTCTTGCACCCTATGGGACCATATGGGTCTACGGGGTGGATTTCAAGGAAATAGCTGTAGCTCAGTCCCACAAGTGACACCTGGCCACCAGCAAGTGTCATGGTCATTATCCATGTCCAAAACACACTAGAACTTTGTGTGATATCCTACCCCCAAACTATCAGAAGTGATGACCATTCATTTGTCATTACAGTATTTATCTTACGTTTTATTCTGAGTACTTCTTTACTATCATAAAAACTTTTTCATAGTTCAATTGTTTTGAAACATTTAATTTTGAATTAATTAGTATTTAATTTTCTGAATATTGCTTAATCTTAATTTTTGTTTTAAGATTTATACTGTACCATTGAGTTACAATTTATCTAAAAGACATCTTCTCCATGAGCCACATGCTGCAGGAGCCTCCGGGACTGTTTTATAGGAGGATTTTTAGAAAGCTTGGAGCTGCCAACTGGAGGAGCAGACCTGCGATGCAAGGAGCCAAGATTGACGGGGGATTCTGGTTGAAGCTCAGAAGTCAACTGCTGCTAGGAAATGCAGACAGTAAAGACCAGGCTAAGAACGGGGTCAAGCAGTGGCTGGGACTCATGCACATGGCTGACACTGACAAAGGATCTATAAACTGCGGTACAGGGTTTCAGGCTAAATCCTGAGGGGACTTGACTGACCTTGTCAGATGCAAAAGTTACATTTCTTGTTATATAGGTCTTGCTCTATCTTGGTCTTAATCATCCAGCAGAAAAGTATAAAAACAAGGTATAAAAAGTAAAAACATTAATATTCTGAGCTATAAAAGTCCAAGTCAACAACTTTTGACATTGCCAGTCCTACAGATAACCTACTACTATTATGGACTACTGGACTATATTGGATTATTTTGCTGAATTCATGCACCTACAATATTTGAATGACAATGGAATACCCATCTCTGACAAAACTAAACAAAAAAGGGGGTTATAAATGAAGGAACATTTTGTAGTGAAAATATATATATATTCTGTATGTATAAAATAGGATATATATACAGTTACTTTCTCTTAGTTCAATGAAAAGAAAGATTTGTACTAGTAGTGTTTAGACAAGATATCATATCTGCATCTTGTACCATGAATAACTACCATGAAGACAACAATATGCAATGTATTAATTATTGTAACTGTCCTACTAACCTGTTTTGAAACTTTCTCCATGCTATTTATTTCTCAATAAATTAATTTAAAAAATAAAATAAAAGACATCTCCTAGTATTAGAAACTTTAAAAAGCATATTTCCATTTTCTGTTGACTTTATATTACTTCTTCCCTGTCTTTTATACACACATACACACACATATATGAAAAAAAATACCTGACATAAAATTGATGTTGTTTCATAGAAATCTTCAATGACCTTTTAAATGAGGGTTCATCTAATATATTTTATATAGTCTTACATAACTATCACTTTTTTATTTTCCATAATTTTATTGAAGAACAAATAGCAATGAGACAGTTTCAAATCAAATTGTAGAAGAGATTCAATAATTAATACATTGCATATTGTTTTCATAATTTTTTTATTGTATAAGGTACAGACATGATATTCTATTTACAAATACTATTGGAGTAGATGCCTCTGTTCAATGAATTAAGAGAATGTAGCTGTATACCTATCTTTTTTTTTAAAGCTGAATTATAGTACAGTTTCAATAATTAATACTTTTTACATTGTTATCTTCTTAGTGGTTATCCATAGTACAAGAAGCAAACAGGATATCCTGTCCAAACACTATTAGTGCAAATCTTTCTTCTCATAGAATTATGCGAAAGTACTGCATATTTATCCTAACTGTACTGTTTATGCAAACACAGAATAGTCCTCCCTTTGTATCCCCTTTTTTTTTGTTTAGTCTTGTCAGAGATGGATATGCTATTGACATTCATTTATTATAGGTGCTTTAATTCAGCAAAACAATCCAACACAGTCCAGCAGTCCACAATAGTAGTGGGTTAGCCTTTTACAGCTCAGCATATTATTGTGGCTTTATTTTATATACCTTGTTTTTATACTTTTCTGCTGGATGATTAAGACCAAGATAGAGCAAGAACTATATAACAAAAAATGTAACTTTTGTGTCTGATGAGGTCAGTCAAGTCCCCTCAGGGTTTATCCTGTAACCCTGTACCGCAATTTGTAGATCCTTTGTCAGTGTCAGCCATGTGGATGAGTCAAGGCCATTGCTTGACCAATTTGCTGTCTGAAAACCTGAGAGAAAGTTTTCTCTCCATGTAACTCTCCTTAGACACACTCTAGATCATCGATCCCATTCCTCTGTGGCTCCATAATCTCCTTGATCAGAAAATTTGGGGCACAACTGAGTTCCGTGATGTTACAGTACAGGTTCTCCTATGTCCTGAGTCTTCACTGACTTTGAAAGGCTGGGGCCAAAATGTTGGCTGACCTTGTAAGCCTTCCATTTCTCCAATTTTTGATCTGCAAACTTAGGTTGTTAACCCTCCAGAAGAGAAGCTGAGTAACACCCTGAAACATATGCAGTTTAGTTTACCCTGTCTAAATTTTTTTTAGTTGTTGTTATACCTTTCTATTTGTATTTCTTCTTTTTGCTTCTTATACTAGGGAGACTATATGATATTTGCACATGTGTGTCTGGTTTATTTCACTTATGAGTATATGTTCAAGTGGCATCCACTTCAATATAAATGCTTCAAGTTTATCATTATAACTATCACTCTGAGAGCTCTTTATTGTTCATCCAGGAGCATACTACAACTTCTCTTGCCTTTTGAATTATGCTCTTTGTTATTTCCTATATGCCACGCCTGGAGGTATAAAAATATTTCAAGTTTGTATAACTAGAAAATATTTTACTTTTAGTTTTCAAAGATACATTTGCTAAGTATAAAATTCAAAGAGGATAGATTTTTTTTCTTTCAGTCCTTTAGTCTAGTTTCTTACACACTGGTCCTTTTTTTTTTTTTTCTTTCTAATGGGAATAAGATACTATTTAATTTTGTTCTTCCATAGCTAACTTTTTTATGTATATGCTTTAATCATTTTTTTCCTTTGCAATAAGTTTTGGACAATTTCATTTTTGCGTATTGTGGTATGATTTTATTTAAATTTATTGTGCAAAAGGTTCATTT
>PVKA01013087.1:0-13689 GCA_004027165.1 Ctenomys sociabilis
ACAAGATATATATAACCCTGAGTAGTTTATTTCAGAACTGCAAACAATCCTGGAAGGCCTTAAGAAGAATGAGCTTGCCAAATTAAAGACTTTTGTCCCACTTATTTTTTTTTTTTAATTCAGTGAAGCTTTTTAAAGAACATGGAATATTTCAAAAACTTAGCAGAAAGAAAACCCTCTCAAGAGACTATGTATGGATCTGGCCGGTTTCACCCCGCTCCTCAGCCTTCTAGCCTTTGCCATGTACCAGCCAGAATGACTCATTGGCCCTTGGCAGCATGGAGTACCGGGCCCTCTGGACCTTGCTCCCCACAACATGATGGGCACTGCTGCCTGCCCAGGCTGGCCTCACCTGCTTGCCTCTACCCTGGGCCCTGGAGCCCAGCCTTGTGCCAGGGACCTCAACAGGCTGGTGGAGGCTGGGCACTGCGACTTCCACAACCGTGGCTCTGTTAGCCTTCTGGGGCTACTGCTCCCCAGCCCATAGTGACTCTCAGCTCCTTGGGGTCAGACACCTGCTGTAGCTGCCTAGGTCCTGGGCTGTGCAGGGCTACTTCCATGGGTCTGTATTAGTGTTCTGCCTGAGCACCCAGCCATCCATAGTCCCTAAGAAGCTGATTTGAGGACCCACAGATTGTGGGAGGCTGGAAAAGGGAGCTGGGATCTAGAACACATGTAGATTAAAGCAACTGTGAAGTTAAAAACAAAACAAAACAACAACAACAACAAAAAACCCCTCCAAACCATAAAATTAATCTAAAGACATTCTGGCTAATATTTAAGACTTAGTCATTACATATAGGGATAAAGCATTTCTTTGTTAACTGAGTGATATAATCAAAGTATGTTTTTCAAGCTTAGAGATTCAGCTAAATGAGGACAGAAAATAAAAAGACTTAAGGCAATGAATAAGTTATTTGTTCACAGTAATAAATAAGCAATAAATGTTAGAAATCTAAGGGCTGGGGAGATAGCTCAGCAGCATAAGCGCCTGCCTGGCAAGCACAAGGTTCTGAGTTTGATCCCCAGTACCACACATACACAAAAAACCAAAATCTAACACTCCTCTCAGTAGAAGGCTTTACATGCAGCAAGTATTTTTTTTTGTTGTTTAAAAAAGGAAAAATGGAAGCCATGTGTCATGATACACACCTGTAATGCCAGCACTCAAAAAGCCAAGGCAAAAGGACTGCCACAAATTCAAGCTAGACAGGGCCAACCTGAACCATATAATGAGACCCCCATCTCAAAAAAGCAAATAAACAAAATTGTAGGAATAATAAAATAATCTACACATAAATGCATACAACATGTGGGGACACTAAGATCAAAGCCACAGTGTCAGGGCAGGAGCAGGATGCTTTTCAGATGTAATCCTCAAGTGTCACGAGAGAACTGTGGGTGAACACAAATCATGTGGGCTTAAACTACTCTAGAATTTCCATAAAACTAACAAGGATGATACAGTATCTCTGAATTCAGATGTGGATGAATACAAGGCAATTTAGATACTAAACTATAATTTAAGGTTAATATATATAAAAGTATTTACAAACTTATTTAAAACCTATGGAATTTGGCTGGGTGTGGTGGCACATGCCTGTAACCCCAGCACTTGGGAGGCTGAGGCAGGAGGATCATTGTGAGTTCAAGACCAGCCTGAGCTACAAAATGAGCTTAAGCCCAGCCTGAACTGCATAGCAAGACCCTGTCTCAAAAAGAAAAAAAAAGACCTATGGAATTTGGTAAACTTTGGAGAAGTAGATATGCTGAGAAATGAACTTCATATAAATAGATTTCACATTTTTTGCAGTAAATTATATGTTGGTTTGAGACGAACTGGCCCACATAGAGAGTTCAAGGACATTTGGATTACACAGTTGAGGGTCTGTCTAAAACAGAATAGAATCAAGTCAAACTAAAACAAAACAAAACTTCAGATCATTCTAAACCAGTACATCTCTGAAGCCTAAAACTGCAACACAATGTTTTTAATGCTCTTAGAAAAGGAAAAAAAAAATGTATGTAGAATAAGAAAATAAATCCATAAGGTGATTATGTTCCTGTGCTTCATCAGTTAAACTGGGAGAAATCCTGTCTCTGCAGCCTTTCTTCTCCAACCCTCCTTTAGGAAAGATTTTCTTAAAAATTCAGGCCCCCTAGGAATCTTTCCAGGAAGACCCTGAGAAAATATCATCCTCAATGCTTCACAGAGACACTTTGGAGTCTACAAAGGATTTAGGGGTTTGTTCTCAAAGTACTGTCAGACAGCCTCTAGGACCCTGGTTTGTCCTCAAGCTGGTGTCCCTATTCAGCGAACCACCCACTATTCCAGTATTGACTTTACTGGTGCTGCCTTCCACTGGTGCAGCTTAGAATCAACCTTGGGTCTTTCCATCACTCTTAGAATTAGTCTAAAAGTCCTTACCTTTTTTTTTTTTTAATATTAATTTAATTGAGAAAGAAGTAGCAATGAGACAAGTCCTTACTCTTAATGGGTGTTGGTTATATCACTAAATACTCTTTTCTGAACATTTCACTACCTATAAAAATTATCTGGGCTAATAAAATTAATTAACCAGGGGCCAGGGAGAGAGAGCTCAGTACAATAAGTGCTTGCCTGGCAAGTGCAAGGGCCTGAGTTCAATCCCCGGTTCCACCAAAAATAAATCAATTAAATTAAATTAAATTCATTAATTGCTAATCTGGTCTACAATGCTCTGTTATCTGGCCCTAATGGCCTCACAAATTTATCTTATGCCAACTTATCCCTCACTATCTTTTGGTTACAATGGAACTTTGTTCAGTTGCTTCAAGAACAAGGTCTTTCCCTCACCTCAAAAGCACCATCCTTTTTCAGCCTTGACCACACTTCACCCATTTCTGCCCTACGTTAATCCATTTTTCCTAGTTCAGTGGTGGCAACCCTATGGCACACATGATATAGCTAGCTATTGTTATCACTGAAAACTCTGAAAGGCTTGTTGTCACTATCTTAATTAATTCCTACACCTCACCTTAGCTTAGGTACCTTCTTCAGAAAGCTTTCCTTCCTCCTTCAATCATGTATAAAAGCACATGCTCATTTGTACAGACTATATTCCCTTACTGTTTGAAGAAACATGCCTCAAAGTGACAGCAGCATAATTGTTAATTGTTAATCACCGTTGTAGCCCTAGCCCTTGGCATATCAGAGATGATCAGCAGATACTCACCTAATAAATGACAAATCAAGGCATAAGGATATTAGTCATTCTGATCTAAAAACCTTCCTCATTTTGCTGACTCAAATAGGCTACGTGAATGCTGATCCCATCTCAAATCTGCCATCTCAAATCCATCTCTGAAGGCATCATACAACTGGCTCTAATTCTGCTTTAGTTTCCTATCTCTGAAGAGGACATTTTACAGGGTCATTAGAACTGAAGGTGACAACAAAAAGCAAGGTGAATCTACTCTTAACATGTACATGTTAGGTGCATGTCTATCCCCTCAACCATCAGAATTGGTTTGTCCAAAGTTCTGCGTAAGGCGTTCAGCTGATGGCTTTGGTCATACTGGACACTACAGGGCAGCATAACTTCAGCCTCCCTGAGATAAAACCAATGATGAGACACCTGCAAGCTTTCAACTTTGAAAAGTTAAAAAAGAAGTCATTGAGTTCCCCCAAAATCTTCTCCCTTGCAAAGTTCTTGAGGCAGTGAGGAGGAAAATGAGAAGAGTGAGTCAGTGTGAGTCAGTGTGAAGAAAAAAGCTCCACTTCTGGTAAACACTTTGCTCTTTTACAGAAAGGATTAGGATTATCCGATTCTCACTACTAAAAATACACAAATAACAGGTGGTATACATTATATAAGTAGTTCCAAAACAGAGTCTCAGATCAGTGACTCTAAAAAGGGAATAGTTAATCAACCTTGGGCCAGACCTTCCCCAGAGCCTATTTCTTCTTGGAGAAGTTCCAAGACTAAGTAAACATTTCTTTCTAACATTTAATACCATAAATGCTCCCAATCCTCCCTCAAGTGACCCAAAGGAATGACTGAGACTCCTTTACCATAACCACCACTTCACAGGTACCTGTTACACAGCAACAATTCCACCAGGCACTTCGCACAATTCATCTCTAAACTGCACAATACTGCAGGTTACTGCATAGACAGGCATCACTATAAATGATTTAGAGGTAAGGAACCTGGAGCTCACAGAAGTTAAGTGATTATCCAAGGTTGCCTGGTGGCATCGCAGGATTTGAACTTAGATCTGACATGGAAATGCATGCTTGCTTTCCTCTATTCCAAACTGAATTCTGACACATCTAAGATTCGTAGCTTGCAAAGCAATATACAAGGTAACACAGAGGATACAAGGAAAAAGAGGCTGTTTCAATTATTAAGAAAAATGAAGTTTAAAAAAAGTAAGCAGAAAATGAAATCCTAAAGATGAAGGATTTACTACACCTATTTGTAGGATCTTGAACAAGGCCTGCCACACAGGTGTTGCCCAGGAAATTATTACTGAAATACATGTGGAAGAGAGCAAAAACACAGACTCAAGAGAAACAGAAGGCAGTCTGTGGGTACTGTCACAAGAGAGAACTGCTTATAGGGTTAGATGGTATCTTAACATTAGATACCATGGAAGATTCATAAACAATATGGTATTCAAGATAAATCCAACAAAAGGATTGGCAATGGACAGGCATAGAGAGATCACTGTAGTTCAGGGAACAGTACAGTTCTAGCTATACCTCTAGTAGAACAGAGAGATATAAAGCTGGAAAAACATTAAAATTGTGTGGGCTCTGAGTCTTCTTCAAGTCCCTTCCCATGGAACAGCACATGAATTAAAAATATTTCCTAGTTGGTTCAGATCCATGGAGAAACACCCTTAATGCTTGCATAAATCAAGACCTGCTGTATAGTTTTTCTGGAACAAAGTGGTACTGGCAGAGTATAGTTGAATAAATGAATGTATATACACAAATCTAGAACATATATGGCTGTATAACAAAAGGAACCCTACAGCTAAGTTCTACCACCTTCATTACCTCAGCAATAAGTCATTATAATACAAGTTCTGTGAGCTCATATTTTCTTTTACTTTAAACTCCTTCCTTAGGGGGACTCATTAAATCAATGACACCACTTACCAGGCACAGACAGCTATAGGGCTTTCTGGAAATGTGGGGGCAGAGGGGTACATTTTTGGATGTCACATTACTTGATTACCACCTCTGTTCAATGGACACTGAGTAGGTGGGCATCAAGATGTTAAACATCCAGCAACTTGTGGCCAATCATATAAAAACAGAAATTGGCCCTTATCCCACTTAACTTTCAAATATCAAAATATTATATAAGTGAAAAACCATCTAAGCCCAATATTTTACTCACTTTATATATGTAACAAACTATTTGCATGTAGTTTTAGAGGCAATGTACTTTTTCCAGAAAGCAACTACTGTGTACAAGAAGAAAATGATACTTTGCTTTTGTTTTTGCATAATGTTACAACCCAAGCCAAGAGGATCATTGTGAGTTCAAGGCCAGCTTAGGCTACATAGTGAGCTCATGGCCAACTTGGACCACATAAGAACTGTAAGAACTGGTTTCAAAAAAAGTACAAAAAACTAGCTTATGAATTTATGCAGGTCATTTTCCCTGTGTCCTAGTTTCCCCATCTGTAATCTAAGGATAACAACAGTACCTATCTCACAGAGCTATCAGAAGTATTAAATGAATTAATGAATAGAAGCCTGGCGCAGACAAGGCCCTACTAAAGTTATAACAACTGCATTATCATTATACTTAGTAAGCAGTCATTCATGTAACTGCTCATTTTCTACTCTTGAGTTATTACTATGAGCAGAAAAGTTGGAAATGCTGAGGCCATAGTCATTTTTACAGTTGCCTTCCCATGAAACCCTTTCTCCCTACTTTCCTTCTTGATTATGCTCCAGGCAGATAGATATTATCTATGCCTCTGATGCTTCATTGTTTTCTTCTCAGATAGCTCCTGACCTTATCCTCTCCCCCTATCACAATACTTCCTTTTATTAAGTGAAGAAGGAGGACGACTTTCATTCTTGGTCAAGAATCCCCATCAGAACAGCTTTTCTGCCCCCTCACTCCTAAGCCCACCCATCTTCAGGGTGCTGGCCAAGCACCAACACCAGTGTGAGCCTTCCCAGACTTAGGTTTACTTGTCTGTCCTTTTTGGGGGTCCTCTCCTGGGAACTTAACAATGTAGTGTCAATTACCTTGCAATCTATAGTACAGATCACAAAAATCTCAAGGACAAGGGCTATGCCCTTCTTTATTATGCACTTTTCTAGGTTTTTCAGTCTCTCACAAAAGATATGTGGTAAAATTATTCTCGGATCTGGGTTGCTGTCTTTGCTAAGAACACACCCTTGTCTTTAATGCAGACTCAAATACAAACTGATCCAAAGGCTGTGCCCCAAACAGAGCAGTTCATTTGTGACCGAAGGTGTTGCAGTTGCTACCAGATCACCAGAGGCCAAGGCACAGCAAAGGACAGATCGAAGATGCCATGTGGTGCCTCATCACTAACACATCCAAAGCCCACCATGTGCTGTCTTCCTTTCCCTATAAGCAAACCCATCATCCTACCAGAACTCCTGAGTGGAAGAACCAGTGTGATGTGACCAATGGGTGCTATTCTGAAGGTGACAGGACCAGAGTCCTTTTTCCTAAATATCTCCACAGAAAGGCATATAAAGGCTACAAGGTAGCTCAGGGGTGCAGCACTTGCCTAACATACACAAGGGTCTATGATCCATCCCCACCATTTCTGAAAGAAAAAAGAAATTTATGCATTGAGTAGGAAGAGGGGAGATAAAAAGCATCATTCCAGACTGAGACTTTTGTGCCTGCACCAGAGAATTCTAGTGAGCCCAGCAGGACTAGTATCTCCCTTTTTACAACCTGCCACCCTTTGTCACAGTTTACAAAGCCCATGTGGTGACCCTGGCCTTAATATGTCTCTTGTCTGAAATTCTGCCACTCTCTCTGTTTCCCGCTAATCTCCAACTCAAGGCCATACTTGTTCACTGCACAGGACAAACTTAGCTCTACCCTAGGTCCTTTGTGCTGTGTGACCATAAGTAAAGGAATGTGTCACTCTGAAACTCAGTTTCCTCATCCGTTAAGTTCAGTCATTCAGGAAATATTTATTGAGTGCCTCTACATTCTATATTCTGTTCTAACAACTTACCTTGTACTTGATAAAACAAAAGGCAATTAGCTGCCTGGTAAGTGCAAGGTCCTGAGTTCAATCCCTGGTATGGCAAAAAAAAAAAAAAAAAAAAAAAAAAAAAGGACAATTCAACAGATAATTTCAGAGAGCAGCAAATTCTTTTTTCTTCTTCTTTTTGGTGATACTAGAAACTGAACCCAGGGTATCACCCACGTGAAGAAAGTACTGTAACACTAGATTACAGATCACACCCTCAGCCCTTTAAATTTTTATTTTATTTTAAAAAATAAAAGATTTATATGGTCAGGGAGATAGCTCGATAGAATAAACACTTGCCTGGCAAGCATAAGTTCCTGAGTTCAGTCCCTAGCACTGGAAAAAAAAGTACTTATGTTGGAGGTTTCAGCACATGGTAAACTGGTCCCTTACTTTGGCTGTGATGAGAAAACAAATTATGGCAGGGAATGAGACTGAGCAAACTTTGCACCTCATCACCAGGTTTAATTTTGAGACAGAATCTCACTAAAGTTGCCCATAGGGTGGACTCCAACTTGCAATCACCCTCCAGAGTAGCTGACATTATAGGCATGTGCCAACCATTACATCCAGTAGCAGATTTTTTTTTTTTTTTCAGTATTGAGGATTAAACTCAGGACCCTGCACTTGCCAAGCAAGCACTTATGCTACTGAGCTAGCTCCCCAGTCCAGTAGCAGATTCTATTCTATAAAGAAAACCAGAGTAAGGGACAGATGGATTAAAGTGAGGAGCAGGCTACATCAGTCAGACAAAATTATCTTGAGGGGGGGAAAAAAAAAAGGTACCTTAATGAGGTGACCTTTGAACTAAGGAAGAAGTGTCAGAACTCAAAACACGGGGAAGAGCTCTCCAGGCACAAAACAGAGAGCAAGTGCCCTGAGGAGGGGGCTCCAGATCAAGGAAACTCTGGCTGGGTAGAAGCTGGTAAGTACAAAAGCAATACAGACAGACAGCAGAAGCTGGGTCACAGATGGTTTTGGATGCTCTGGGAAGGAGTTTGTGTTTGATGTGATTTGACTTGATTTGTTTGGTTTCTGAGACAGGGTCTTATGATGTAGTACAGGCTGCCCTTGAACTACATGTAGTAGTCTAGGCTGGTCTCAAACTATTGCAATCTGGCTGCCTTAGCCTCCTAAGTGCTGGGACTGTAGGAGTGCACCACTTCACTACTCTCAAACAGAAACTTAGAATAGGGCCGGGGAGATGGTTCAGTGGAATAAGAGCTTGCCTAGCAAGAGCAAGGGCCTAAATTCAATCCTGGGCTCAAAAAAAAAGAAATTTAGAAGTAACATACCTTCTATCTAGTACAACTCTGGTTAGGGAGTCAGGGCCACATCCTTTGAAAAGAAATAACCCTCAGCAAGGAAAAGGAATTTTAAAAAGAGACCATAAAATAATATTTAAAGACTGGGCATGGTGGCGCATGCCTATAATCCCAGCTCTTGGGAGGCTGGAAACACGTGGATCACTAGGAGTCCAATCTAGTAGTGACACCCTAAAAACCCTGTGGACCCATACCTAAAAGATAAAAAAGAATTTTTTAAAATTACAAAATTTAAATAGGAAAAGAAATTAGAGTTCATATGTTATTGGATCTAAATAGTAATACTAGGTTTTTGTTCATTGTGAAATAAAACTATTATTCTGTTTTGTTATTTGGGAGTACAGAGTCAATGTTTAGTTTGTTTGAATTAAAAGTTTATGTAAGTATAAGCTGGGGGCAGGAGAGATAGCACAGTAGAATAAGTGCTTGCCTGGCAAGGACAAGGTCCTGAGTTCAATCCCTGGTACCACAAAAAAAAAGTTTATGAAAGTATAAGATGATGTAAATCACAAATGCTGGGAAGCCTGAATTTTTACTGTCTGAAACAACAAAACCAAAAATTGTAAAAGCCAAACCAAATGGCAAACAGTGGCTTGAATTTTTATTAAAAATGTTAAGGCTCCCTGACAATTTCGGTCTAGGGCACCAAATTTTTGACCTCAGCTTATGTAACTGTTATGCCCGGGCGTTATGCCTGGGCTGTGGCACCTGACTGTCCTGTCCAAACACTACAGAAATGCATTCTAACCCATCAGGGTATTCCATTTCTTCTTCTTACAGAATACATCAGGGTATTCTTCTTCTCTTCTTCTCTTCTTCCTACTTCCTATCTTACCTAGATAAGCCTATGTGTGGTTTGGGTGGATGTTCTGCATATTTTGAATTCTCTGCAGCACTAAGGGTAAGGCAAGAATCTTAAAACATAGAGTTCAGTTAAAAGAAAACTGGTTTTCTGGAGAAATTTTGCCTTTGAAAGTCACTAAGTAATCTGTGGATTACAGAGCTTTAGTAGGAGTAAATTGTTAGGAAAAAACAATCTAGACAAAGATACTACATATGCTGCAGCAAAGATGGTAAAATAGTTGCCCACAAAAATTTTTAACACATTCTAGGACTGGAGAAATAGCTAAGTGAGTGGAATAAGTGCTTGCCAGGCAAGTGCAAGGTCCTGAGGTCCTGAGTTCGATCCCTGGTACCACCAAAAAAAAAAAAAAAAACAGTAATCCTCAGCTCAGGATTCCTTAAGAAAACTATTTTTATCCCCTCATCAACTTAGTGGAGAAGTATTCCAACTCCTCTGTATATATGGACAAGCTATATAAAATGAAATGGTTTTGATGTTCTAGAAACATTTTGTAAATGGAAATGAAGCTTATTGCTACAATGTTTATGTTCCAGGCAGATAAGTGATTCTGGGGAACAATATCATGAATCTCAGAATGAGGTAACAAAGGAATTGACTAGGTTTCTAAAACAATTCCAGGAGCAGGGTCTCTCCAGACCAGAATTCCACTGTTAAAAACTGTGATTAAGGTTAATTAATCCAGAACACATCTGTATGCATTATCTCACTGTTCTGTGTAATATAATTTGCTATTATTATACTTATCTTTCAGATAAAGAAACCAGCTTGGAAAAGTTGGTGTCCCAGGTCTCCAAGTTAGTGCTACAGTCATCAAATTCAGCTCTCTTTAGCTATACAAAGGTGGTATTAACAGTGACAGCAGCAGCAGTAGCACTTCTGACCTTCACAATGGCATTATAATAAAGACATGGATATTTGTCCATTGGCCAAGCCTCCTCTCTCTCTTTTCTGTACCCTGCCTATTCTATATGTCATTTCTCTCCTCAGAAAATAAAATAAAATGGTACCCCAAAGTCTTCAGGTTCTCTCTACACTCACCAGAAATCAAAATTTCAGGGTGTGGTAGTGTACATCTGCTAACTCAGTCAATTGTTAACCCAGGTTGAAGCAAACAATTTAGCAATTCAGTGAGGCCCCATCTCTGAATAAAAAGTAAAAAGGGCTAGGTTTAGTGACCAGTAACACACACACACACACACACACACACACACACACACAGCAAAGCAAAATACACAAGCAATAATAGAAGAAATGACATTGATTCATTGACTCGTTCTATGAACATGAATGAAGGACCCATAATGTGTTAGGATATGTCGGGGTCCCATACAGGACTTCTGGCCCTCACTGAACAGACAGTTTGGTAACAGACACAAAACAAATGCAGAAATAATTATGGAGGAGGATTATTTATGAGTAATGCCATAAAAAGAATCAAAGTTCTACGTGATTTTTTTTTTCTTTTTTGTCTTTTTCAGACAGGGTCTCACAATGTAGTTCAGGCTCGCCTTAAGCTCACTTTGTAGCTCAGGCTGGTCTCGAACTCACAACAATCCTCCTGCCTCAGCCTCCAGAGTGCTGAGATTACAGGCCTGCGCCACCACGCCCAACTTCTACGTGATTTGGAAGAAGTCAGTCATCACACCAAAATGAACTCTAGTGTGCAAACTCTCTGGGACATCCAAACTTTTTGACATATTAAGCATTATTTAAAATCAGTAAGTGGCCCATGGAAGAAAGGAAGCTAAATTCAAAAGCAAATTAGATCTGGATCTTCACATGCTGTCTTTTATGGCATTATAATGGTTCCCAGACTGAAATTCAGGGGCCCTCAGTGATGAGGGAAAGAATTCCTTGGAAATCCTTGGATCAAAACATACTGATTAGAGCCGGGCGTGGTGGTGCATGCCTGTAATCCCAGCACTCAGGAGGCTGAGGCAGGATTGCTGTGAGTTCGAGACCAGCCTGAGCTACAAAGTGAGCTCAAGGCCAGCCTGAATTGCACAGTAAGACCCTGTCTCAAAAAGAAAAAAAAAAAATACTGATTTAAGTTAGAAGAGATTACTTAGCACCGTAAGTGCCTGCCTGGCAAGTGCAAAGACCCAGGTTTGATCCCCAATATCACATGCCATACCAGTTCCATGCCAAGCTGGCCACAGAAACCAGGCATGATGGCACACACCTGTAATCTCAGCATTGGAGAGGCTGAGACAGGAGGAACAAGTCTAAGCTGCATAGTGAGACCTTGTACCAAATAAATAAGATTTTAAAAAATACTGATTAGAGAAGACTTCTTTCGGAAAACTTCACCAGAGCAGTTTTATTACTTAAAACATAATGTTCAATAAGAGGTTTTGGTGAAACTATCAAAATTCAGGGCCTGAGTTCAATCCCTGATTCTGCCGGGAAAAAAAAAAAAAAAAAAAAAAGACACGTTAATGGTGTCCCTGGCCAGGGAGGTGGTTCAGTAGAATAAGTACTACCCCGGCAAGCATAAGGACTTGAATTCAACCCGGTTCTTAAAAAAAAAAGTCAAAATTCAATTGATGAACAGAAACCCATACAGCACAATTTAAAAAGAGGGGTCAGGGAGACATCTCAGTGGAATAAGTGCTTCCCTGGCAAGCACAAGTCCCTGAGTTCAATCCCCAGTTCCACAAAAAAAAAAAAAAAAAAAAAAATTAGAAAGAAATAGAGAGGCTGGCCTGATAACTCTGCAGATTAAAGCGCCTGCTTAAGCAAACTCAGAGGTCAGGGTTCACCCCAGTGTGCTGTGCCAGCCCCACCCCTGGGATGAGCTAAGCCGGTGACAGACTGGGTGTGGTGACATGTACCTGCAATCCCAGCATTTTGGAGGCTGAAAACAAGAGAATCACTATGAATCTGATCTATTTAGTGAGCCCCTGTGGACCCTGTCATAAATACAGAAAAAAAAAAAAAAAGGTTTTTTGTTTGTTTGTTTGTTTTTTGGTAGAACTGGGGATTGAAATCAGGCCCTTGTGTTTGCCATGGAAGCACTTATTCCACTGAGCCATCTCCCCAGCCCCAGAAAAAAATTCAAAAAACAAAGAAAGAAAGATGATGTTCTTCCCCTGACAGAATTATCAGAACTAAAATGGTATAATTATTTATTAATTTATTTTATTTTTTTATTTTGTTTTGAGATAGGATCTCACTATGCAGTTCAGGCTGGCCTTGAACTCACTATGTGCCTGTAGCCCACGCTGGCCTCAAACTCACAGTGATCCTCCTGCCTCAGCCTTCCAAGTGCTGGGATTACTGGCATGTGCCACCATGCCAAGCAGTTTGTTTGCTGGCAGCAAAAATTGAACCTTATGCCTGCCAGGCAGGCATTTGTGTCTTTGAGCTATATCCCAGCCCCTCATTCATTTTTTTTTTAAATATCATTAAAGAAAGGAATCATGAGCGTAGCATAGTAGTGCACATCTGTGTCCCTAGCTATTCAGGATGCTGGGATAGGAAAATAGCATGATCAAATCCAACATGTCCAATTTAGCAATCCCCTATATCAAAATGAGATAGGAAAATGGGTAGGGATGTAGCTCAGTGGTAGAGGGTTTGATCCCAGGTACCATGAGACAGAATACATTCATATGAAAATTTATAAGCTAGTCAATAAACATTTGTAATTCCAGTACTCTGGGAGACTGAGGCAGGGGGATTACAAATTTAAGGTCAGCCTGGGCAATTTAATAATTTAGCAAATTGCTGACAATTTAGCTATTTTACTCAAAATTTAAAAATGAGTAAAAGAGCTGGGAATGTAGCTCAGTGCAAAGGCCCTGGGCTCAAGCCCCAGTACCACAAAAAAGTTACTGTACATTCATATACTGGGTATGGTGGTCCATGTCCATAATCTCAGTACTTGGGCACTTAAGGCAGTAGACCA
The DNA here is from genome assembly GCA_004027165.1 of Ctenomys sociabilis. Classification (NCBI taxonomy): domain Eukaryota; kingdom Metazoa; phylum Chordata; class Mammalia; order Rodentia; family Ctenomyidae; genus Ctenomys; species Ctenomys sociabilis. The sequence continues at coordinate 13,355 of PVKA01013087.1, forward strand.
CTGTGAGTTCAAAGCAAGCCTAGGTGGCACAGCAAAACACCCTCTCAAAATAAAACAAAACATATGCCAAATACTTCATATGGGACCAATGATTCTTGGGGAATAAGTTCTAATAATAATAGTTTGAACCACAACTGTAATGGACATCTATGATTTCCTGTTTGTACTGGAAAGATACTTTGGGGAATACTATAAAAACAGAAGCAAAAAAAGGGGGGGGCGGAGAGATGGCTCAGTGGAATAAGCACTTCCCTGGCAAGTGCAAGGGCTTGAGTTCAATTCCTGGTTCTGGAAAAAAAAAAAAAAAAAATTGATTTTTTTTTTTCATTTTATGT
>PVKA01013087.1:13789-55994 GCA_004027165.1 Ctenomys sociabilis
TTTTTTTTTTTTTTGGTGATTTGAGACAGTCTCACTATACAGTTCAAGCTGTCCTCACTGACCTCACTCTGTTGCCCAAACTGGCCTCAAACTCATGGCAGTCCTTCTGCCTTAGCCCCCAGCAAGTGCTAGGATTACAGGCATGCATCACCACACCTGGTGTTTTTAACTTTTTTCAGAAGTCTTTTCCATCCCAAAATTGACAAGTTTTTTGGGTTTTTTTTTTTTTTTTTTTGAGAAAGAGGGTCTTGCTATGTCATCAGTGATCCACACCTAGCCAAAAGAACTTTTTTTTAGCCACTTGCAATTTACACTTATCAGGTCTTTCAAATATATTCATTCAACTTATTTTTCATAAAAAGGTATCTTTTTTTCCTTCTTGTCCTCACATTACTTAATATAATGTGCAGTTATTATGTAATTATAATGGCAAGTTAAGCTCAAATAGGCTTAGAAACCAGCCCAATTGGCTTGTTAATCATCACTATCAACATCATGACAAACACTTATAATGTTGCTAATATCTGCCAGGCACTATTCCAATCACTCTACATATAGTAAGTCTTTTACCTCGCAAAAATCTATATACCGTTGCGACCACAATTTTAAAAATAAGCATCCTGAGGCATAGTGTAATTACATAACTTGACTGAGATCACACAACTAATAAATGGCATAGTAAAAACCTAAATCCTGGTAGTCCAGTGCCAAGTGGTGGCTGCCCAAATCCCTAAAACCAAACATGTATCATTCTAGTACTCTAAAGCACAGCATGGGGACCTGGGAGATGGCTCAATAGAATAAGTGCTCCCTGGCAAGTGCAAGGACCTGAGTTCAACTCCTGGTTCCACCAAAAAAAAAAGCATAGCATTCCCACAGAAGTTTTACAAGCTGTGCATGGTAGTGCACACCTATAGTCCCTACACTAGGGAAGCTGAGACAGGAGGATTACCACAAGTTTGAGGCCAACCTAGGCTACATAGGGAGTTCAAGGGCCAGACAGAACTACCTTGTAAGAACCTGTCTCAAAAAATCAAAACGAAAATATGGGGCTGCAGCTCAGTGGTAGAGCAACAGTCCTATGGAGGCTCTGGATTCAGTCCCCAGTGTTATTAAGTAAAGAGGAAGGAAAGCGGGAGGGGAGGAGAGAAAGAATACTTCCTAACAGAATCACAATTCTGTTTTGGATTGATCTTAAGATAATTTCACTCATTTTGTGTAAATGACTCATTTAAGAACCAGGTGTTAACCTGTACATGCTTCTGGGACCTTAGACTGCCACTGCCAGAATTCTGCCGCTTGACCAAGAATGAAACCAATACTCCAGGAAGGATAAAACCAAGAGAAGCTAAGGAAAGAAGTCTGTAATGTGCACTAAATTAATTATGAAACCTAAGTATTATTTTACTTACAGATGTCCTATCTCCTCTAGAGGTATGGCAGACTTTAAGGTTAACATACTCCATGATAGCAGGTTTCTTAGTATGCATCAGAGCTGGAGTCTTCAAAATACTATTGTATCTTTTCTATAAAGTACTTATCATATAGTAAGTTTCAAAATAATAGCTATTTTAAAAGCGCCTTCTGCACAGGCTTTTGAAAAAAGTTAATGAATCATTATACTTTTTTTTTCTTTTTTTTTTTTTTGGTGGAACCAAGGACTGAACTCAGGCCCTTGCACTTGCCAGGGAAGTGCTTATTCTACTGAGCCATCTCCTTGACCCCACATTATACAGATTTCAAAGGCCTCATAATAAACACATTAACTAACAATTCAGGTACCTGCCAAGAATGTGCTGAACCTTTTATTTCATGCAAACCTCAGAAAAAACAAAACAACACAAGGAATTTTGATTACATACATTTTACAAATAGGGAAATTAAACTCTGAAACTCAAAACTGTTAATTAGCTTTGCATTAAAGCAGACAGTGCCAGGGGCTGGGGAGATGGCTCAGTGGAATAAGTGCCTTCTGTGGCAAGCTTAAGGGCCTGAGTTCAATCCCCAGTTCCACCAAAAATAAATAAATAAATAAATAAATAAATAAATAAAGCAGACAGTGCCTAGGCCAAGATGTGAATTCACATCCAGAGTATTCCAGTGCCTCACAGCTAAACATGACCTTGTCCTGTTTCTTTGTGCATAAATAAAAGAACATCTACAACCTCCCTGAGACCGCACTGCTTCCTTACATATATTCCCTTCTCTTGATCATCTAAGTATAACATACTTACCATACCAAAAGTCTCGATTTTTTGGCTCAGAAAATATGTACATCAAAAAAAGAGAAAATATGTACATTACATTTAATATATGCTGCAAAAAAACACTAAACCCTTATGCACATAGAAAGCAAAAGAATATGTTTAACTGACATTGAAGATGAGAATTATTAGACCACCTGCTTTATTAAAAATTTTTTCCTGGTAATACATAACAAAAATGTAGATTGAATCATGACTAGGAGAAAATAAGAGAATTCACATTTATTACATCTCTTCTAGTGGCCAAGTTTTTTGGCAGAACCAGGGATTGAACTCAGACCCTTGCACTTGCCAGGAAAGTGCTTATTCTATTGAGCCAACTCCCCAGCCCAAGAGGTGTAGTTTTTGTTTTGTTTTGTTTGCAGAACCAAGGATTGAACTCAGGCCCTTGCACTTGCCAGACAAGCGCTTATTCTACTGAGCTATCTCCCCAGCCCTAGTGGCCAAGTTTTATAATGGTTAAAAAGAGACAGGCTTTCACTATGTTGCTGAGGCTAGTCCAAAGTCTTGGGCTCAAGCAATCCTTCCAACTCAGCTCCCTACCCCAAGTGTTAGGAACTTGGGACTACAGTAGGGTACCACTGTGTAGGAATAGTCCCTTATAGCAAGTGTCCTTAAATATCCCACTGCTCATGTCCTAAGCCAGTTGTGAGTAGGATGGAAATAATGTTAGGGTTACCATTTTACTATCATGAACATGGGATGTCTAGTTCCTCTAGCAGACTCCCCTGTGCCCCACATTCATTCCTGCCCAATCCCTTTTCTCTTCCTAATCAACTAATCCTCATGAGCCCTAATGAGGCCCCAATATGCATTTTATAGTTATGACTAGAATCATTTACTTCCACTGTAAGCAGAAAATTGGAAAGTATCAACAGATGTGACAATCCAGAGGATAACATTCTTCATGTATCCAATTAAACTTCAATATTAGATTAGGTTACTGAGAATAGCGTCTTTTTTTTTTTTTTTCTTAAGTACTAAGGATTGAACTTAGGGCCTTGCACATCTAGGAAAGCACTCTACCACTAAGCTATGTTTCTAGTCCAGTAACACACCTTTTTAAACTGTCAGTCATTCAAAAAGACTTCCAAAGTAAATTCTAAAGTGGATCAATACAACATATACCATATCAATGTACCACACAAGTTTATAAATAGATCAGTAAACTACACTATTTTAATGAGAAACAAATTTGAACATAATTGAATCCTCAGCTAAAAAATTGCTATATTTCAGAATGGTCATTGCCAGGAGTGGTGGCACACGCCTGTAATCTCAGCACTCAGGAGGCTGAGGCAGGAGGACTGCCACAAATTTGAGGCCAACTTGGACTATGTAACGAGCTTAAGAGCAGCCTGAACTACATACCAATACCCTGTCTCAAAAACAAAAAGTGAACAGACAAACAAAAAAACAGTTGAGTGCTGGAGAGAAAGCTCAGCAGCATAAAAGCATGATCCTGGTACCAAAACAAACAAACAAAAGAAGACCATCACTGGAATACTGGAAAACAATATGGATTGATCATAGGAGGGAGAATATCTACATATACACAAGAATACAGACATGCATATTTGTGGTGTGTGTGTGCTCAGGACTGAACCCAGGGCCTTTGCACCCAGCTACATCACCAGCCCTTTATTTAATTTTATATTTTATTTTCAGACAGGGTCTTGCTAAATTGTTAAATTATCCAAGCCAGGTTCAAACTTTCAGTCCTCCTACCACAACTTCCCAGAGTACTGGGGTTACAAGTACATACCAGCATGCCCCATTTTGTATCTATACTTTGTGTAGTAGTGAAGACAACCCAGATCTTCATGTATATGAGGCAAATTCTCTACCATTAAGTAACATATTCAGTCTTTTTTTACTCTTAAATACTAGAGATTGAATCCAGAACCTAGGCACTGAGCTATGACCACAGGCCTTTCTAAAATTTTATTTTGAGACAAAGTCTTGCTAAATTGCCCAGGCCAGCCTCCAATTTATGATCTTCCTGCCTCAACCTCCAAAGCAGCTAGGAGCCGGGCGTGGTGGCACATGCCTGTAATCCCAGCCCTCGGGAGGCTGAGGCAAGAGGATTGTTATGAGTTCGAGACCAGCCTGAGCTACAAAGTGAGCTTAAGGCCAGCCTGAACTGCATAGGGAGACCCTGTCTCAAAAAGACAAAAAAAAAAAAAAAAAAAAAGAAATTCAAGTTTTTAAATGGAAAAAAAAAACAAAAAAAAACAAAGCAGCTAGGAATACTAGTCTGTATCTAGCTAAAAAGTTCTACATCACAGCTCAGACATAAATGGAGAGCGGAAACAGAAGTTCAGCAAAAGCATGTGTTTAGTCTATAAGATATACTCCCCACCCTTTTCTTTCTCTTTTCAGTTCTTTAATTTAAAGGGCAGGCCTGGTGGCACACACTCGTACTCAGGCAGGCCTTGCAAGTTCAAGGCCAGCCAGAGCTACACAGTAAGACACTGTCTCAAAAACACAATAAATAAATAAATAAATAAATAAATAAGTGATGAAACAGCACACAATGATACACACCTGTAATCCCAGCACTCAAGCAGCTGAGGCAAGAGGATAGCCATGAGTTACAAGCCAGTCTGAACTACACAGTGAGACCCTGTCTCTAAATAAAGGAAGATGCAACTACTCCACTAAACATAAAACTATTTCCCCCCCTTTCCCTTCTAACACACATTTTTGTTCCCATTCTCTTTTCATTATTAATACATGTTAATTATAAAGACTCTAAGGCTCACTGTGATAGGTCCATACCTGAATCTGTTACACGGAGCATGTCCATTCACCGCTCTTCTACCCCTCCCAGCCCCCAGTAAGCACTACTTTCAGGTGGACTTTTTGTTTCTGCTATTTTTGTTTCTACATGTGAGATAGAACATAGAATATTTTTTATATCTAGCTTATTTCTTTTTTATTTATTTATTTTTGGTAGAACCAAGGATTGAACTCAGGCCCTTGTGCTTGCCAGGAAAGCACTTATTCCACTGAACCATCTCCCTGGCCCTGGCTTATTTCTTTTAATGTGATATCCTCCAGTTTCATCCAGTTTGCTGCAAATGACAAGATTTCACTCTTATCCAGGCATGGTAGAGTGTTCCTGTAATCCCAGCACTCAGGACGCTGAGGTAGGAGGATTGCAAAAAACACAAAAAGAATTCATTCTTCTTTATATCTAACTAAAATTCCAAGGTACATATATACACCACATTTTCTTTATTTTTTTTTTAATATTTTACTTATTTGGTACAGGGTCTTGATATGCAGCTCAGACTCATAGTGATCCTCCTGTCTCAGCCTCCCCGCACTGGGATTAGAGGCACGTGCCACCATGCCTGACCAGCTCAAACCCAGGTCCCTGCTAACAGGACTCTTTCATATTCGTAGGTTATATACCCAAGAGTGGGACTGTTCTTAATCTACTGTTTTCATAGTGGCTACAGTTATTTACATTACCACCAAAAAGGTATAAAGACTCCTTTTCTCCACATTCTGACCAAGATTTGTTCTTTATTTTTTATAATAACCTTCTAACTGGAATGAGATGGCATTTTTCTGATGGCTGGAGATACTGAGCATTTTTCATATTTATTGGTCATTTCTATGTCCTTTTTGTTTTGTCTTTTTTTTAATCTTTTTGAAAAGTGTCACTATGTACTTCAGGCAGGCCTTGAACTCACTTTGTAGCCCAAGATGGTCTTGAATTTGCAACAATCCTCCTGCCTCAGCCTCATAAATGCTGGGATTACAGGCATGAGCCACGATATATGGCTTATATGTCGAACTCACTATATAGCCCAGGCTGATCTCAAACTCTGAGTATTCCTCCTGCCTCAGCCTCCCAAGTACTGAGATCACCATGCCCGGCTATATTTTTTTTCTAGATATTATTAACCCACTGGCCTATGCCTAACTGGTAAATATTTTCTACTATTCTGTACAATTGTCACTTTTCATTCTGTTGATGGCTTCCTTTGCTGTACAGAAGCTTTTTAGTTTAATGTAATCCCACTCTCAATTTTTGCTTTTGTTCCCAATGATTTTGGAGTACTACTCAAAAAAATCACTGCCTGGCCGGGCGTGGTGGCGCATGCCTGTAATCCCAGCACTCGGGAAGCTAAAGCAGGAGGATTGTTGTGAGTTCGAAACCAGCTTGAGCTACAAAGTGAGTTTAAGGCCAGCCTGAACTGCATAGTGAGACCCTGTCTCAAAATAGACAAAAAAAAAAAAAAAAAAAAATCACTGCCTGTACCAATATTTTACAGCATTTTCTCCAAATAATTACAGTTCCGGGTTTTACTTTAAGGTCTCTGATCCATTTTGAGTTTATTTATACAAGGTAAAGAGAGCTCATTTCAATCTTCTGCTAGGTTATCTTTCTGTACACAAATCTGATGTCAGAACTGGGCATGGTAGCACAAGTCTGTAATCTCAGCACTTGTGAGGTTGAAATAGGAGGATCGCTGTGAGTTCAAGATCAGCCTTGGGGGTCTACAAAAATGAGCACAAGGCCAGCCCAAACTGCATAGTGAGACCCTATCTCACATAGATAAATAAATAAATCATAAATCTAAGGTCATCATGTCCTTTCTTATTTTTGGTAGGGCTGAGGATCAAACTCAGGGCCTCTACTAAGCTAAGGGAAATCTGAGCCATATTCCTGGCCCCTTTCGTCACCCTCTGGTACAACTCCAAACTGCTGGACAAGGACTCAGTTGCTCTCCAGCCTCTCTCCTCCCCTTGTCCCCAGTCTAGACATACCAGGCTGGAGCCCCTCTCACCAGAGCTGGGGACAGTGCAGTTCCTCTTCCACCTCCCTCTCCCACTTCTCTTAGCTGTGAAGTCCTGTCCACTTACCTGAAATGTCTCTCTAATCTGCCCCTTTGTTTTGTTAAGCACATCCATCCTTTTTTACTTTACTCTTCCACCTCCCTTTATAGGATATACAACAGTGCCTTAGTTCAGGAACTTAATTTGTTCTATGATTTTGGTGGGGTTTTGTAGGGGAGGATTTTGTTTTGTTTTTGTTTTTAGACAGGTCTCACTGTGTAGTTCAGGTGGGACCTGAACTTACTACATGGCCCAGGCTGGCCTCAAACTCACAGCAATCCACCTGCCTCTGTCTCCCGGGTGCTGGGACTATAGGAGAGGGCCACTACACCAGGCCTGTTCTACAATTTTGGAAAAGATGACCATGGTTGTGTTCATCACCCAATGGAGAGTTTCAAACAAAAATAAAATTTTGCCAAATACTTCTGTTTGTCACCCAAACTGCTTGCAAACAAAAGCATTCATGAACCAAATTGCCACTGTATCTTGACTATTTTTCTGATTATGAAAGCAATTCATGCTCATTAAAAAAAAAAACACTGAGGAAAGGAATGAACATTTCCCATGGTCTCACAAAAAGACATAACGAGCTTATCTTTCTAGGACAAGTTTCACAGCAGCATTACTTACAGTAGCAAAACATAAAAGTAACCCAAGGTTCCAGCAAGGACAAATGGACAAATAAACTATAGTGATACATACTTAGGAACCCAGGTACATGGGAGGCTGAGGCAAGAAGATCTCAAGTCTGACTCCCATTTGGGCAACTTAGAATCAGTGTAAAAAAAAAAAAAAAAAGCTGGGCATGTAGCTCAGTGGGACAGTACTTGCTGGCATGCTCGAGGTCCTGGTTTCAATGCCCAGTGTTAGGGGGAAAAAAAGAAAAGCAGATAATGGTCTCCAGGAGCTAGGGTGAAGGAGGTGGGAAAATGGAGACTGTTCCACAAATACAGAATTGATGAAAACCAAATCTGGAGATTGGCTGCACAGCAATGTGAATATACTAATAATGCTAAACTATACACCTAAAAGTGATTATAAAGCCAGACATGGTGGCACATGCCTGTAATCCCAGCATTCAGAAGGCCAAGGAAGAAAGAGTGCCATGAATTCCAGGATAGCCTGAGACCTGTCTCAACCCCTCCAAAAACTGTTATGACTATCCCCAGATATTTTTTCATATAGATATGTATATGCACACTTAAAAATAAGAACATACTATACTATAATCTATCTTTTACACCTAACACATGAACCATATGGAGCAAATATCTTTCTACTATATATGGCTCCCACCTAATTCTTTTTATAATGGCTGAAGACATCCATCAGATGGCTGCACCATAATTTAACCAGTCTATTTTAAGCTTTTCAATATTGTAAAATCACCACTGTCTATGTCTTTCCATAGAACTGGCCAGATAGCTCAGGGGATTAAAGTGCCTTCTTAGGCAGACAGAGTGAATGGGGTTTGATCCCCATTGCTGTGCTGGCCCTGCCCCCAGGAGCTTGCTGAGACAGCAATGAAGATTGGGTGCAGAAAAAAAAAAGACTGGGTGTGGTGGCTTCCACCTATAATCCCAGTACTTTGGAGACTGAAAACAGGAGGATTACTACAGTCTAATCTGTGTTAGTGAGACCCTGTAGACCCTGTACTAAATACATTTTTTAAAAAAATCTTTTCAATCCCCATAATGCAAAAAAAAAAAAAAAAAAAAAAAGTGAAAAAAAAATCTTTGCCTACTTTTTCATGACATCTTAGTACACAGACTGGTTTTTACCCCCTCCTCCACCTTCTGGTATAAGCATTCTAATTTCCCTACCTTCTCTTCATTCTTTTTTTTGTTTTGTTTTGAATCTTCTATTTATCTATTTACTTGGTACAGGGTCTCACTATGCAGCTCAGACTCTAGTGATCCTCCTGTCTCAGCCTCCCAGCTCTGGGATTACAGGCTTGTGCCACTATGCCTGGTTTCGGTGGCTGGCTTGGCACAGGCTGGCACAGCATGCAATACCAGGGATAGAACCCTAGGCAATTAGGCCACCAAGTTATCTCCCCAGCCCCTCCTCTCTATTCTAATACCCATCCTGTCCTCTTACTCTCAGCCTTAGGCAACTCTTCATCTATGTACCAAGGTTTCACATATTTATTTTTCAAGGTTTTTTTAAAGTATCTTTTATGCTGGTATTGTCATTTCTCCTATAATTACATTTGCCATTATTGCTTGCATAAAGCTATTGCTTTTGGGAAAGGGCAAGGGCATGTAAAAATAATTAAGATGTGTTATGTTCATGTACCACCTCCCACAATGAATACAATCATTATTTACTGCAAACATACACTAATAAAAACATTTTAATGAAGTTATTGATTTTTGGAGCTGGAGGACGTTGCTCAGTGGTAGAATATACTTAGCATGCTTAAGGCCCTCCCCAGCACCAAAACAGAAGAGGAAGAGGAGAAAGAGGAGGAAGAAGAAGAGGGGGAGAGAAGGGAAGGTTAGTAGCTATGAAAGGGGAAAAGGAAGAGAAGGAGTCAATGATTTTTTTCTATCTTATAGTTGCTTGTTCACTTAACCTTACTATGCATAAATATTTTAAACTAAATTATCTTGCATTTTTTCAGCATATAATCATATCATAGGTAGAAAATTATATCATCCAGGTAGTGATTAAGTCTAAAAGCTCTGGACTCACATGACAAAAATACAAGATTCGTATACAGTTTAACTTTGGATAAACATTTATACCTTAAGATTCCTAACTCATTGACTAGGGAAAATAGGGCTTATCTGGGCCTATAACACATTTATTGATCTAGTAAATGCATGCTATCTGCCAATGACAAATGTTCTTTTCTTTTTTTTTCCAGACAGGATCCCTCTATATAGCCTAGGTTGGCCTAACTTACGGTAGTCAGCCTGTCTCAGCCTCCCACATACAGGGATGTGCCATTATGCCAAGCATCTGCCAGTAATGAACATGTGACTTGCTAGGTCACTAAATTGCCTAGGTTGGGCTTGGACTTTGCAATCTTCCTGCTTCAGCCTCCTCCAGCACAGGCTGGGGAAAATAGGACATGTGCCACCATACCTGGCTAAAAATGTGACTTTACACGTGTACACCTTCTGTTGCATTATAGTGGTTTTGTTGGAAGTTACTTCTGCCACTACGTCTCCTAAAAGTAGAAGCCATCAAACTATCAAAGGACCTGTGCTATGAAGCTTATCCACCTCCACCCTCTCAGAAAAGTTGCATTACCAATTTTCTCCATCAGTTCCTGCATCTTCTCAGCCTGTACACTGGCTCTATGCCAACAGCATCTAAGCTCTCTCAGGCTTTATTCCTCAGTTGCTCTCCACCCTTTCTCTCCCTCCCTCCCTCTCTTCCCAGCCAAACTTCTTTAAGCTGCCTACACTTTGTCTTTCTCACATCCCACTCTTACCTCATCCCACTGATACATTACATTGAACCTTTGGAAGCTGCTGATTTTCTACATTCCGCCTCCACCTTTTCACCAGATCTGCTCAATGAGGTCTCTAGTGACCTCTCTCATTTATTCAAAGGACACATGTTAAATCTAACTTAGCTCACTGACATCTCAGCAGCATCTAGCAAAGCCAACCTCTTCCCTTGTCTTTTATTACTACACACTCCTGGGTTCCTTCCTACCTCTTGGGCCATTTCTTCTGGGTATAGCCTAAGTGAACGGCTCTTCCAGGAACATGCCGTGTAGTAGCCTGAATTATCTGGGCCTTTAAAAAATTCTTTCCAGTCTTTCAGTGTCAATCTCTAAGTTCCAGCCATGGTAGACTTTCATCTCCATGAATGGATACTAATCTTGAATGTTTTTGGGAATTTGACTCCCTATCACTTTCCCCCAGATACAACTGACTCCCACTACTCTCTCTGAACATTCCTTCAACACCTTCCCAGAACTTCAAAACTAGGCTGGATTCACTTTAACACGAGCCCCTTTCACAACTCTCATCACATGAGCAACCACTTGTTTGATGCATATTTACAGCATCTCTGTAAGAAACCAGTTTCCTTACTACGGTACTTACGTAGCACCTGGTACATAACAATACTTGCTATTGTGTGGATAGGGTTTGAGTGCGTCCCCACAAAGCTTATGTTTGGAAATTCAATCTCCACTGTAAGATATTAAGAGGATAAAGACTGAACAGGAATATGGCATTTAGAGGTGGGGCCTTTGGGATGAGATCAAGATCCCATTAAGTCATCAACACGGAATGCCCATGACTGAACACTGGTGGCGTCTTTGTTTGTTTGTTTTATGGTGCTGGAGACTGAACCCGGGACCTTTACAATGAGCTACCTTCTAAAACCCTTTTGAGACAGGGCTTCACTAAGTCACTAAAATGGCCAGGCTGGGCTCAAACTTGTGAACTTCCTGCCTCAGCCTCCCACAGTGCTGGGATTACACATTTGCACTACTACACCTGGCCTTGAATACTGGTACTTTGAGCCAGGCATGGTGGCCCACATCAGTAATCCCACCTACTCTAGAGAGTGAGGCAAGGGAATCCTAAATTCAAGGTTAGCTTACACAACTTCTCAAGACCTTCTCAATTTTTCAAGTATTAATTAAAGCAGGAAGAGAGAGAGAGAGAGAAAAAAAAAAAAAAAAAAGGAATAGCTCTGTGATAAAGTGTCTGTCTAGCATGTGTGAGGCTCTGGGTACAATCCCCAATCCTGTGGAAGGAAAGAGAATGGACACACTGTGTTCCCTTAGAGCTGCTGGTGAAGATCCAGTAAGACCACTGTCAGGCCTGGGCCCTAGAGTCTCCAATACTGTGTGCTAAACAAACCTTGTTTCTCTATAAAGTTGTTCAGCTTCAGATATTTTGTTATAATAATGAAAAGCAGTCTAAAGCCATATTCAATGATTTTTGTAATTCACCATAAATGAATGGCCGCAAAGTTAAAAATAAATGGGAGGAAGGATAAGGCCAAGGGAGGATAAGAAAAATACCTGATCTGTCAGAAACCACACATACACACACAACCCTCCTGATTAAACCCTTGAGATTATAATGTTAAGTGAAGTAAATCAAACATACAAGCTTAAACATTTATAATTTGAGTTTCTCTTGAGAAACTCAAATTATAAATAAAGAGCAAAATAAAAGATAGATGACAGGAAATAAAGAGATTTTTCCCAAAAGGTAAGGCGATGGAGAGATGAAGGAAGAAGAGTGGAAGGCAGGGAAAGGGAATGAAAAAAGAATTAAAATGTGTTACACACATGTATCCACTCCACACAAGGAATATGAACATTATGTATTAAGAATATATATTAAATTAAAAAAAAAAAAACCTTTGATGGCTTCCTCTACCCTCAAAACAAAGTCCAAACTCCCCAAACTGACAAAGAAAATCTTTCAGAGGGCCAGTTACTTGACTCTGAAATATCAACGAGCCACAGTACCTCCACCTCTCAGAACCTGGCTCCAACCTACCTGAAATCCCCAGCGAATCCCGAGGCAGCCTACTCTCTCCCCAGGGCTTTGCACATACAGCTCTCTGCCTAAACACCGTGAGCTTCACCAGTCTCATCACCTGGCGACACAAAGGCCCCCTTTAGGTCTCATTTTGGAATTCACTTTCTTTGGAATCTCTCACTATGCTCGTCTCTGAAAATCTAGATCAAATGCTTTCTCTGCGTATTCACAGTCCTCCTCCGTAGGTCCAGAGTCATACTTCAAACTGTAACGAATTCCTGTTCAGGGATCTGCCTACGTAACACGGAGGGCAAAATGTCTCATTCACTTCTTTTACCCCTGGCTGCAAGCCCAGGCCCTGGCTCACAACAAACGTTCAATGACGGTCCTTGGAATAGTAGTAGCAACAAAACTCCCAAGCATTAGGGACTTACCAGCACGGATTTTAAATATAAATTTTACTTGGTAATAACCTTACAGCACAGGTGACACCACTATCCCCATTTTGCTGGTGAGAAAACTGACACACAAAGAAGTGGAATCTCTGTGGCCTGAGAAGAGTCGCACACGCACACATTTTCTGCAGTTTCGAGTTATTCTCCGACACCCAAAAAGCCACTTTTGAATGAGGCCAACGAAAACACAAAAAAATACAATCAACAGCGTAAAGCACCGTCCTTCCTAATGCGGGGCTAGGGCAAAGGGCGACCCCTCGCGCGACGAGGTGACAAAGGTCCGGCCCCTGCGTGCTTCCCCGGGGGCTCCCGCGGCCCGGCCGCTCCTCCGCGGCGAAGAGTCGACCGAGCCGGGGCGCGTGTGGGCCGCGACTGCCCGCCGACCCGTGCTCACCTGCCGCCTCGCCGCCTCTCCTCGCCGCCGAGCCGGGCGCTCCGCGCCTCCCGGGGGCCGCCCGGCGCCAGCAACTAGCAGCCCAGCCGTTGCCTTGACGACCTGAGCTGCCGAACTCCTGCCGCGCTCGCGCTACGGCGGCTCAGAGGGGACCAGGCGGATCCGCGGTCCTTTTCGCAACCTGGGTGCAGGCGGAGCTGGAGGGAGGGATGGAGTGGAAGTCCTGGGTGGTCTGGTGGTTGGGTTTGACAGCCTGGAACTTGGCTCGGGAAGGGTGAAGAAAACAGGACAGTGAGGCCAGCAGGGGGGCTTGTGTCTCCTTGTACCTCAGTTTCTCTCTTGTCACCAGAGAAGGGGAAGGTTTTGGGGGAGGAGAGGGGCCTTCAGGCTGGATCTTGCTGCCCTGGGAATGTTTCAGGTTTAGGAAATTGCTGTGCAAGGGGTGGCGAATTCCTCTCATAATCTGAAGGAGCGTTGCGGCAGGGAGTCAGTAAATTTGTTTCTCTGGGTGAGAATTCGGTCAGCGATTAATTTGCATATGGGAAATAATTTAATTTGTGATTAGTAATTACACTTGTAAGAATCACCCTGCAGATATTCTAGAACCTGACCATAAAGGTATGCCTTACCACTGTTTGTAAAAGCAAAAGCGCTGTTTGTAGCAAAGTGTCCACAATGTCACCGGCACAGTAAATTATGATACACCTATGAAATAGATTGCTGTGACAGGGCCCAAAATAGTTAAAGTTGTAGATACAGGGTTTTTTTTTTTGTTTTGTTTTGTTTTGTTTTGTATTTGCTACCCTGGGGATGGAATTGAGGGCCTTGGCACTAAGCTACATTTTAGTCCCTTTTTAAAATTATTTTGAGACAGCCTGTGCAAAATTGCCAAGGCTGAACTCCGATTTGCAACTCTCCTACTTTAGCCTCCCAGGGTGCTGGGATTACAAGCATATGCCACAATTCTAGGTTGTTGATACAATTTATTTTTATTTATTTATATATTGGCAGAACCAGAGATTAAACTCAGGCTCTTGCACTTGCCAGGCAAGCACTTGTTCCACTGAACCATCTCCCCGGCCTGATATGACTTAAATATAGTTTTATCTTGAAGCTATGTATATAGTAACGGTGCTTTTTTATTTGGAGGCAGTTACTGGCTATCTAACCCAGGGTGCCCTCCAAGGAGCTATATTGCCACTCTTTTAATTTTTTCCCCCCTTTGGGACAATCTCCATAAATTACCCAGCCCTGCTTTTGCTTTTGTTCTTAACCCCAGCAGACCCTCCCCCACCTAATCTGTGAACACTCCAATCAGCGGCCAGCATACTTGTTTTAAAAATGTAAATACAAACCGGGTGAGGTAGCTCATTCCTGTAATCTCAGCAGTTGTGAGGCTGAGGCAGAAGGCTTGCTGCATATTCAAGGCCAGCCTGTGCTACATAGTGAGTTGAGGCCAGCCTGAACTATATACTAGATCATCTCCAAAAAAAAAAAAGTACAACTAGGTGTGTTGATTCAGTTATTTACAATTTAGAGACACCGTGTCTCAAAACAGAATTAAAAAGGGCTGGAGATGTAAATCAGCATTTTGGGTTTGATCCTCATTACTGCAAAGCTAATTAGTTGGGGTTTTTGTTGTTGTTGTTGTTTTTTCTTGTGGTGGAACTAGGGATTGAACTCAGGCCCTTGCACTTGTCAGAGAAGCACTTATTCCACTGAGCTATCTTCAGGGCCCCTGCAAAACTAATTAGTTATTAGAAATACAATTCTGTTCTTCCCAAAGCCTTTCAGTAGCTCTACATTTAGAAATATAATAAATGCCATACCTGTAGAATAAACTAGTAGCCTTCTGGTGGTGGGTCACCTTTTCCTGGGCTTTCTATCCCATCAAGAGATGCAGGAAATGTTCCTAGTTCCAAACTGTCTGGTCCCTCATTTCTCTGACCACCTGCACTCCACTCTTAGAGAGTCCTAAACCTTCCCATACCTCTTACTGACCATCCTGAAAATTCCTTCTCAGAGACAGGAAATCAATGAACCTGTTACAAAGGGTGGTTTAAATTAAATTCTTTTTTTTTTTTTTTTTTTTTTTGTCTTTTTGAGACAGGGTCTCACTATGCAGTTCAGGCTGGCCTTAAGCTCACTTTGTAGCTCAGGCTGGTCTCGAACTCACAACAGTCCTCCTGCCTCAGCCTCCTGAGTGCTGGGATTACAGGCATGTGCCACCACGCCTGGCTAAGTTCTTTATTTTAGCTTCTGGAACCTCAGACCCAGCTCAGTGACAATCTTGTTTCTGGTTCAGTGAGGTACCTCAACAGCAGTCCTTATTCCTAGAGGGGGTATTTGGTTTCCATGAGAAGATTGCTTCTGTGTAGAGGGACAGCCTCTGTTCCTGGTGTGGAGTAATTGTTCCCTCTTCATCATGGGGTGATCTGTCTGCCAGCTTCTGTTATTCCTGGAATGCAAGGTGAACATAGTTTAGGGCAATGACTGGGGATTTCCAGGCACCACTCGAGGGGATCTGGAGCAAGCTGTTGTAAAAGCTGGCAACTGAGTGTCCCTGCAAACCTTGAAAATACCTTAGCTACTGTTAGCCATCTTCAATCTTTGAGAGGAAAAAGATAGGTTGGGTAAATTTAGAGTCATTAAATCACATTGATTGACTGATTAGATTTTTTTAGAGAGGGTCTCTGATTCCCTAAATTGCCCATGCCAGACTTGAACTTGTGCTCCTTCTGTCTCAGCCTCCAAGAGAGCTGGTATTATAAACAGCTAAGTTAGGTAGAAATTTTATAAGCAGTCAGACCAAGCTAGGCTTTGAAGGAGTCAGGGCAGAAGAAGAGAACACATTAGCCAAAAGTATATTCATTGAAGGCCAGGTTTCAGGATAAAGATGGAATGACTAGACCTCCATACCTACCTGAGGGATAAGCTATATACTATAACTGGTATCACCTGGTCCAATAAAGCCTGGACATCAGTTACCCAGGTGAGTAACCAGGACCTCCCTACTAATATCTTCCAAAGAAGATCTTTGGTCTTTCTGTGTACCCTTGGTAGGTGACCTACTTCTCCACTGGCTCAATTTACTTAAGCAGCTATACTTATCCTCTTATTGGTGGGTCACGGTTTTGCCCCCCCTGGTACACAACCCATGATTTTGCTCTATAAAACTTCCTTTGAGAAAGTGGGCTTGTTGGCACCCCACTTTCTGGGTCCCCTCCCATCTCTCTCAAGAGCTGTCTTTCCTTCAATAAAATGTCCTGCTCTTATGCTCTGTTCCTCAGAATTCATTCTTTAATTTGGGAGAACACAAACTTGACACATTGGACGTCTAGCAGGTTGGCAGTTACATGTATTTTATTTCCCTGTATTATTTGGATCCTGTATCACTGGGATCATAGGCACACACCACCACACCCTGCTGAAACCAGTTTTTAGACAGGTGATTAACACCTCCATGTGCAGAGCTGAGTAGGAACCTGACTCAACATTTAAGATAATAAAAGAGACAGATACAAAAGGAAGGCACTTTGATGTGAAGCTTTTTTCCAGCATTTATTTACCTATCAGGTTTCTGTAGGCCCAAAAGAAGAGACAGGCCTTTTTACAAAAAGCAACCTCTGAGGCTGGTATAGCCCATTCATAGATGCCCCACAAACTCTATCTCCTGTCTGTCCTTTCTTCACTAATTTTGTCTGTTGTCATATTGCGTACTTGTTTATTGCTTGTTTCCTTTCCCTAGGGCAGAAGTGCTTTTAAGGATAAGTACTTTCTTGTTTCCTACTATTTTCTCAACACTGGGAATAGTGCCTGGCATATAGTTAAGAGCCTATATTTTATTGAATGAATAAAATCAATGCACAGCACCACACATTTGGAATGCTGCCACATGTGAAAAGGGGAGATGGGTAATACATAAAATGCCAACGAATGCATGTAACACAAAGAGAGCTGGGAGATGGGGTGCCAGGAAGAAGAAGGGAAAGACACTTTGCTTTTACTATATGCTGTTCTTGTTTTTGATCTGTTTTGTTTGTTTGTTTGCAGTACTGGGGATGGAACTCAGGACCCTGCACTTGCCAGGCAAGTGCTTATTCTACTGAGCCATTTCCCCAGCCTGGGATGTTTGGTTTTTTGGAGTGGATCTTACTACATGGTTCTAGGCTGGTCTTGAACTCATGATTCCCTTGCCTCAGTCTTCTGAGTGCTATTACAGGTCTTCTCCATCAAGCCTGGCTACTGTAAGCTCTTTTATGTGATACTGTTTACTCTGTTTTGTTTTTATGATACCAGGTATTGAACTCAGAGCCTTTGCACTGTCCTATAATTTCAGCCCCCTCCCAGATTCTTTTTTTTTTTCCAGAACCAGGGATTGTACTCAGGCCCTTACACTTGCCAGGCAAGTGCTTATTCTACTGAGCTATCTCCCTGGCCCCTTAGTATTTTATTTATTTATTTATTTATTGTATTTTAAGGAAGGGTCTACAGGGTGTTCAGGGTCTCACTACTAGATAGGACTCATCGTGATCCCCACCTGTTTACAGCCTCTCAAGAGCTGGGATTACAGGCATGCACTGCCACACCCAGTCTCAGTTCACCCTGGGTATGGGCCAACACAGGAATTGAACCCCTGGCCCCTGCACCTGCTTGCAAGCACTTTAATCCACTGAGCTATTTGACTAGCCCTATTTTTGAGTTTTAATTCTGTATTTGGTACAGGGTCTTACTACACTGCTCCCACTCATAGTGATCCTCCTGTTTTCAGCCTCCCCAGTGCTGGGATTACAGGTGTGCACCACCATGCCTTGTCTTGTTGGCAGGCTCAGCACATGCCCGGGGACAGAGCCAGCAGGGCATGTGTTGCTAGGATCAAACCCAGTCCCTGCACTTGGCTGAGCAGGCGCTTAGTCTGCTGAGCTATCTCACCAGCCAAACAGCCTGCTTCTGACAATGCACATATAAATATGAGAAGAGCTGCCTTGAGTGGCAATGAGGCCTATATTCTGGAGATACTGGTGAAGGGGTCCTGTGTGAGGTGGAAAATTGCTGTAACTGATCACAACGATATACCTTCCTGCTGTTGGCCAAGTGGAGGAGACATACTTGGCTATTGATGACCAGGAACACCAAGAAAGGTTCAGGATCCCACATTTGGGAGAACAAAGGCTCACAGGTAAGAAATGAGTGGGTCTGGTGGTACATTCAGAATTCTGGGAGGCTGATGCTGGAGGATGACAAGTTTGAGCCCATCCTGGGGAACTTAGTGACTTAGCTAGACGTGTCTCAAAAAAAAAAAAAAAAAAAGTTATAAAAAGGCTGAGGAAGTAGCTCAGGGTGAACCCCTAGTTCAATTTCCAGTACCACACACATGGAAAGAGAGAAAGAAAACAAAGAAAATAAAATTTAAAAAAAACTACTCAGCTGGCAGCTAGACCTAGTGTTTCTCACTGAGCATAAGTAGGGATCACAGAATATAAATAAATATCTGACAAGACCACTTTGTATTTGGAACCAGTCAGAGCAAGGGCATTCCGGTACCACAAATATGACTCAACATCCTCCTCTTCAGACATGAGTGAGTGCTGCTTCTTTTCCCAAAACAAATCCAGCCTTGCTTTAATCCTCAAACCTCCTAGAGAAGAATTAAGAGTCCTAATCATTGAGCAGTTTGTTTCTTCTCTGTGTTCAATGCACAAGCTGTTATCCAGCACAAGCTAAACCTTGTTTCTCTGGTGTGCATTCTTCCTTGTTGGACACACTCAGTCGATTGATCAGTCGATCGATTGATCGATTGATCTGGCTGGCTGGCTATCTATCTATCTATCTATCTATCTATCTATCTATCTATCTATCTATCTATCTATCTATCTATCTATCTTCTATCGTCTATCTTCTGGTGTTGGGGATTACAGCCAGGACCTACACATGCTTGATAGGCACTACCACTCACCCTAGCTCACTGAAGTTAATTCATTTGTTGTTTTTTTGTTTTATTTTGCTAATCTGTTTTTGACTACAGGTATGTTCCTGAGGAATCTGATTGAAAGGTTTTATTGAATTGTTAGCTATTACCTGTTTTCATTTCAATATAAGAATGTCCACTTTTTTTTTTTCCTTTTGGAAACAGGATTTCACTGTACAGTTCAGGTTGGCCTTGAGCTCACTTTGTAGCCCAGGCTGATCTCAAATTTGCAACAATCCTTCTGCCCGTTTCTTGAGTGTTGGGATTGCAGGTGTGCGCCACCATGCCTGGTTTTAGAAACAAAGATTTGAAGGAAAGAAAGAAAGAAAGAAAGAAAGAAAGAAAGAAAGAAAGAAAGAAAGAAAGGAAGGAAGGAAGGAAGGAAGGAAGGAAGGAAGGAAGGAAGGAAGGAAGGAAGGAAGGAAGGAATAGAGACTTGAAGCTGGGCATGGTGGCACATACCTGTAATCCCAGCACTCAGGAGACTGAGGCAGATCATTGAGAGTTCAAGAAAAAAAAAAAAAAAAAAAAAAAAAAAAAAGATTTGAGGTGCTTGTTTTGTTTTGTTTTTGAGACAGAGTCTTGCTATGTTACCCGGCTGGTTTTGAACTTGGAACCTCAAGCAGCCTTCTTCCCATCTCACCCTGCTGGACGTTACAGGTATGTGCTGTCACACGTAGTTTACAGTCAAGAATTTTAAGGGCTTCCTGAAAGGTTCAATGGTTATGAGCCGCTTGATATGGCTATGTGAAATCTAAAAGAAAATTAAGATAAAAAGCGACTACTTCCTTTTTTTGAGATAGGGTCTTGCTATGTCCTGCAGGCTGTCCTTGAACTCATTGTGTACTGCAGACTGGCCTTGAACTGGCAGTGATCCTCCAGTCCCCTGAGTGCTGGGATCACAGGCATGTACATCCAGGCCCAGCTTTAAGAAGTAACTCTGAAAAGAGCATAACAAAATGGATTTGAGAAGACATAAGGGAATCAGGATCTACATAAGCATGAAGAAAATGACACAATCCCAGCATGCAGGAAGATTGCAAGTTCAAGGACGGGTTGGGGTACATAGTTCAAGGGTGGCCTGGACTACATAGAGTCTTATTTCACAACACACACACACACACACACACACACACACACACACACCCCAAAATAGGTGGTAAAAAGAAAAATGACTCAAGCAAGTTAATTCTTTTTTTTTTTTTTTTTTTTTTGGTGGTACCAGGGATTGAACTCAGGACCCTGCACTTACCAGGCAAGTGCTTATTCTACTGAGCTATCTCTACTGCCTGCATGTTAATTTTTAGCACCTATTATTGGAAGTTGCATCTGAGTAATTGTCACAACCCAAAAACCTAGCACCTGGAGAGAGCCCAAGCTATCAGTTATATGTATATATTCACCTATCTTTATAGAGACACACAGCTTAGAGTTAGGGTAGCTTCTCTGAATCATGTACCTTTCTTTTCATGTATCTGTGCAATTTCTTTTGTCCTCAACTTCTCCTTCCCTTAAAAGATCTGTACATTCCACCTTGGCATGTGGCACACACCTGTAATCCCAGTACTAGGGAGGCTGAGGCAGGAGGGTCTCCTGAATTCAAGGTCAGCCTGGGCTATGTAATGAGACCCTGTCTCAAAAAACTCTATATTTTATGTATAGTAATAGAATGTAATTTTCTCATTTTTCCTTAAATGAACAATTTTTACATAAACTTATTTTATGTAAATTTTTAAATTAAATTAAATTTTTTTTGGCAGAACTGGGGATTGAACTCAGGCCCTCATGCTTGCCAGGGAAGCACTTATTCTACTGAGCCATCTCCCCAGCCCCTTAATTTTAATTTTTATTAATGCATTTTGGGGAGTTGGTACATTTGTGTATGACATCATGATTCTTTCTTTTTTTTTTTTTTTTTTTTTTGGCGGAACTGGGGATTGAACTCAGGCCCTTGCATTTGCCAGGCAAGCACTTATTCCACTAAGCTATCTCCCTGGTCCCTCTTTTTTTTTTTTGGAACATCATAATTCTTTTTACATGCTCTTCCCTTTTCTTCCTTTATCTTTCCTCCATCAATTATAGTATTTTATTTTGCTCTTTAATTTATTTATACTCTTGGTTTCTCATATAAAAAAAAACATGTAATCTGATTTATTTATCTGATTTATTTCACTTAACATTATGGTCTCAAAATGGTTTTATTAAGAAAAAAGGAAAGTTAAAAATTGTATAGTATGATCTTTATCTGTATGAAAATATGTTCATATGTGTATACACCTGCACAGAAAACAAGCAGGATATAATATATTGATATGGTGGGGAAGAGTTGGTGGTATAGTATTAGGATGTGTACTTAGCGTGTATAAGAACCTGGATGATGGACCAGCCAGATTGCTCAGTGGACTAAAGTGCCTGCCAGAGGCTGGGGGTTGATCTCTGGCAAAATGGGCATGGTGGTGCATGCCTATAATCCCAGCCCTAGGAAGGCTGAAAATAGGAGAATCATTATGAGTCTGATCTATGTAGTGAGACCCTGTAGACCTCGTACTAAATACATTTGAAAAAAAAAGAACCTGAATGATGGAAACTATGCCCCTTTCCTGAGAGAGAGAGAGAGAGAGAGAGAGAGAGAGAGAGAGAGAGAGAGAATTTGAGTGACTTTGTGATTATGGGTACAGGGGACTGGGGAGATGTCTCAGTGGAATAAGCGCTTCCCTGGCAAGTGCAAGGGCCTGAGTTCAATTCCTGGTTCCACCAAAAAAAAAGACAGAGAGTTGATTATGGGTACAATTTAGTATAGTTCTATCCAAAAGAACTATCTCGTGACAAATGCTCTACATCTGTATCGTCCAATGTGGTAATTACTAGTCCTGTGGGCTTGTAAACACTTGAAATCTGACTAACCCTAATTGAGATGTGCTGTAAGTTTAAAATACACATTGGACTTTTATGACTTAGAATGACAAGAAGAATGTGAATTATCTCATTAGTTAGTGTTTTATATTGGTTCAATGTTGAAATAATAGTACCATAGCAGGGTAACAAAAACGACAAAATTAATCTCACTTGGTTTGCTTCACTTCTTTTAATGTGGCTACCAGAGAATCTTAAGTGACATAGGTGGTACAGCACATTTCTACTGAACAACACTGGTTGAGAGCTTAAAAAAAAATGAAATTTGACATCAGACTCAAAGAGCGTAGCTCCAAGTTTTCACTTTTCTAATATGGTGACTTTAAACAAGTTACATAACCCAGCCATTATTCTTTTCCAGTTATGAAACAGGTGTGGATTGTAGTGGTTGATTGATCATTTCAACCTGAGAAGCTTAGAAGCTTAACTGAACTGGCTCAGCAATTCTACACCCTACTCTACGGTGGCTCATCATTTAGAGGATATCAAAGGGAAACGATGAAGGAAAGAGGGTTCCAGTGCTTCAGAGGAGCTCCAGTCTTCAACCTTAGCCTAGACATCATCTCCTGGCCTCTTTTAGCATACTCTTTGATTTCTGCCTTGGACCCTTCAGCCTTTGGAGTAGACTCATCATCAACTCATCATTCATCACAGGCCCATCAGCCTCCTGATACAGACGCGGACAGAACACTACAATAAGCTCTAGATCTTGGACTGTATCCTTCAGTGTTCCTTGTGCAGACACCTTCTGAATGCTTCCTCATCTGACTCTGTGGCTGACCATCATAAGCCAAACTTCTAACTATACACGTGTAAATCCTGCGTTCTACCTGTTTCTGCAGTGGAAGCCAACTGATGCAGCAGAGTAGCCCTCCATGGGTTAGCACATAGGATGGTTGCAAGATTTAACCACTATGAGTCGTGCTGCTATAAACATGAGTGTGCATGTATCACTGTGATAGAATGTCTTTAACTCTTCTGAGAAGATATGTGGAAGGGGAATTGTAGGTTGAATAGAATTTCTAGCTTTAGTTTTTTGAGGAATCGCCATACTGATCATCACAGTGGTTGTACTAGTGTACATTCCCACTAAACGTGTAGAAGGATTCCTCCCCACCCCTGCAGGCCCCATGTCTGTTACTCTTCTTTCATTTCCGGGACAAATACCCAACACCCAAAATGAAGGAAGGAAAGGTTTATTTACTCACAGTTACTGCAGGTTTCAGTCCATACTCAGCTGGCTCTAAGGCAGACTGGCACATGGCAGACAGCATCAGTTCATGGTGGTGAAACAACAGCAATGCAACAGAGAGAAAGCCTGTCTCTCTTGTATTACATTCAGGCTATCCACATCAGGGTGGGGTATAGTACTCACACCCATAATCCCAGTAATACTAAAACCCATAATCCCAGTAGATCCGGAGTTAATCTCAAACTCTAGAAGTCCCCACCCCAACACCTCACCAGCATTTGTTTTTATTTGATTTCTTGATGACAGCTATTCTTTCTGGAGTAAGGTGGAATCTCAGTGTTGTTTTAATTTGCATTTTTCTAATGACCAGAAATGTTGAACATTGTTTAATGTATTTATTAGTCATATGTACTTCACCTTAATTTTTGAATCAGTTTAGAGAGAAATTTGACATCACTGCTTAAATGGGAAATCAGCATTATTTTGTAGATAGAGAATTACTGCTGGGAAGATAGCTCAGTGGAATAAGTGCTTCCCTGGCAAGTGCAAAGGCCTGAGTTCAATCCCCGGTTCCACCAAAAACAACAACAACAAAACCTACAACCCATGAATCCATTAAAAAAAAAAATCCCCATGAGAATTACTGCTGAACACAGTGGGTGCATACCTGTAATCCCTGCACTTGGAGACTGAGGCAGGAGGATCATCACAAGTTTGAGTCCAGTCTGGGCTACATAGTTCCAGGTCAGCCTGCACTATAAAGTCAAATCATACCTAAAAAAAATCCAAAACCAATACCAGTAACAGCAACAACAAAATTGTTGCAAATACACATACACAGACATCTCAAAACAAAACAATGTTAAACTGTATATGTTTCCCCGTTGGAGAAGTTTGAGAAATGAAGATTTCATTTTTGGGGGGCTGGGCACACTGTCCCAGCCACCAAAACTGGAAATGGTGATACATGCCTGTAATCCCAGCACTGGGGGCGGGGCTGTGACAGGAGGATCACTATGAGTTCCAGCTGCATAGCAATACCCTGCACCAAATAAATAAAATATAAAAATATTTTTTAAAAATGATTTTACTCAATTAAAATGGGAACTAGCCAAGCATGGTGCTGCACACCTGTAATCTCAACAATTGGGAGTCTGGGGTAGGATTGAAGTAAATTTGTGGCTAGCTTATGCTTCAAGGTGAGTTCAAGACCACCCTGATCTCTTAGCAGATCCTGTCTCAAAAGAACACCCAATGGCGCATGCCTGTAATCCCAGCCCTCGGGAGGTTGAGGCAGGAGGATTGTTGTGAGTTCAAGACCAGCCTGAGCTACAAAGTGAGCTTAAGGCCAGCCTGAACTGCATAGTGAGACCCTGTCTCAAAAAGACAAAAAAAAAAAAAAAATCAAAAGAACACCCAAAAACAAAGAAAAGGGTGAGATGAATGTAAGAAATATAAAAAAACAAAAACAAAAACCCCAGTACATATTAGTCTCAAAAGACTAGCCCATTGGTCTGTTTCCCTTCTTTCCTTTCCCCTCCCTATTCCCTATTTCTGGGTGCCCTTTGAACAGTTTCTTATTTCATACTGACTATTGTACATTAAATGTCCTTATTTGCATTTTCAGTGTCTCACACCAGAAGGATAATATGATATTTACACATTTGTGTCCAATTTATTTCACTTATGATTATGGTCTCAAGGTCCATCCATTTAACTATGAATGTCTCAAATTATCTATCTTTATGAGTAATACTCCATTATATTACAATTTTTGATTGGGTCTTAGATTTTCTTTTCATAACTAGGGATTGAACTCAGGCCCTTGTGCTTGTTAGACAAGCACTTGTTCTACTGAGCTATCTCCCCAGCCCTGGGTCTTTGAATTTGGATGGTCTGATTTTTTTTTTTCAGTTTTTTATATGTTCTAAATATTAGCCTTTTTGGGCCAGGGATATAGCTCATTGGCACAGCACTGGCAAGAGCATGGTCTTAAGTTTGATTCCATATATATATATATATCTCCTTTAGCTAAAGAATAGCTGGCATAAAATTGTTCCCACTTTGTGAGTTGTCTTTTCACTCTGTTGGTGATTTTAGCTGTGCAAAAGCTTTTTAATAAGATGAGATCCTAGTTGTCGATTTTTTTTTTTTTTTTTCCTGGAATTGGGGATTGAACTCACGCCCTTGCACTTGCCAGGGAAGCACTTATTCCACTGAGCCATCTCCCTGGCCCCTCTAGTTGTTGATTCTTTATGATAGTATCTATGATAGTCCTGAGGTTTTATTCATGAAGTCTTTGCTCTACCTACGTCTTCCAGAGTTTTATCTGTTCTATTTTCTGGAAGATTTAGTGTTTCTGTTTTAATATTTAGATCTTTGATCCATTTTGATTTTATTTCAGTGCATGGTGACAGACAGGGATCTAATTTTAGTCTTTGCCATGTAGAAGGCCAGTATTTGCAGCATCATTTATCTTCATTTTTTATTTTTTTCTCGGAACTGGGGATTGAACTCAGGGGCTTGCACTTGTCCCCCAGGTCCCTAAAATTTATCTTTTTTGGGGGGTGGGGGACTGGGGATTGAACTTAAGCCCTTGTACTTGCCAGGCAAGCCTTTATTCTATTGAGCCATTTCCCCAGCAGGTCTTTTCAAGTCAGGGATTGTGATGCACTCTGCCTTGCTTTTGTTGGCCAGAAATGTTTTAGCTATTCTAGATCTCTTTTGTAAAAGGCGAAAGATTTATACGATCTGAAGAGAAACCAGAGTATACTAGATCTCTTTTGGTTCCAGGGGGGCTTGCTGGCTAGCTCACTTGTTTCAGTGCCTGCTGGGGCAAACCCAGTAAGGCACAGGGGACCACAGTTCAATCTCCAGCTCCCCATGCCTTACCAGACCCTCCCTTAAGGCAGCCTGAGCCAGCCAAAGACAAATCCTTATTTTGGTTCCAAATGAACTTTAGGATTGTTTTCCTCTAGTTCTGTAAAATATGCTAATGGTACTTTGATTTGGATTGCACTTAATCTGTATAGCAATTTTGGGACATTACCCATTTTCTTTTCTTTCCTTTTTGGTGGAACTGGGGATTGTACTCAGGCCCTTGCACTTGCCAGAGAAGCACTTATTCTACTGAGCCATCTCCCTGGCCCTCAGCCCACCATTTTCACTATGTTGGTTTTCCCTACCCAAGAACAAGGAATATCTTTCCATTTTCTTTTCTCTTCCTTTCTTTTAATTTAGGACAGGGTGTATAGGATGTACAGGGTCTCACTGCATAGATCAGACTCCTAGTGATCCTCCTGTTTGCAGCTTCCCAAATACTGGGATTATAGGCACATGCCACCAAACCCAGTCTCAATCACTTTCTCATTGTGCCCCAGGGGGTGAGGCTGGCACAGCAGATCAGAGGATTGAAGTCTCCACCCCTGCATCTGCCTAAGCAGGTGCTTTAGTTCCTGAGCTATTTGGCTGACCCTGTTTCCATTTTCTAGTATCCTCTTTGATCTCCTTTCTCAGGGTAGAGTTTCAAAGATCTTTTACTTCTTTTGTGAGTTGATTCTTAAGTATTTCACTGTTTTATGCCATTGTGAAGGGTATTGTTCCCCTCACTTTTCTCTCAGTGAGTTCTTTATTTGTGTACAGAACAATGCTTTTGATTTTTGGGCGTTGACTTTTATCCAGCCATTCTATTGAATCTGGTTATTATGTCTAGAATTCTTTTGGTAGAATTTTTGGGATCGTTTATGTAGAGTGTCATGTCATCTACAAATAACGATAATTTAACTTCTTCCTTTCCTATCATTATTCCTTTTACTTTTCTCTTATGTCTAATTGCTCTGGCCAATATTTCCAGAGTAGTAGAAGTGAACATCCATTCTTTATCCTGATTTTCAGGTGAAAGCTTTCAGTTTTTGTCCATTTAGTATGATATCAGCTGTTGGTTTGTCACAAATGGATTGAGACAAATACTATCTATTTTAATTTTCTGTAGAGTTTTATTTTCATTTTTATGTATTTGGTACAGGGTGTCACTATGCAGTTTGGACTCGTAATTCTCCTATTTTCAGCCTCCCCAGCACTAGAATTATAGGCGTGTACCACCATGCTGGGACTTGGTGGCCCAGTCAGCATGCTCCTGGGTGGGGCCAGTGCAACATGGTGCCAGGGAACAAACCTAGTCTCTGTGCTTGCCTAAGCAGGCACTCAGTCCGCCGTGCCATCTTGCCAGCCCTTCTGTAGAATTTTTATCTTGAATGGGCATTGAACTTTGTCAAATGCTTTATTGCATCTATTAAGATGAGTATGTGATTTTTGTCCTTTGCTCTGTGGATATGGTATATTATATTCATTACTTTGTGTATCCTTGCATCATTGGAATGAATCCTAGCTGGTCATGGTGAATAATCTTTTTGATGATTTGCTCCATTGTTTGCCAGTGTCTTACTGAGGATTTTTCCATCTATGTTCGTTAGGGGAGATAGGCCTGTAGTCCTCTTTTTTTGTTGGATCCTTCTCTGGTTTTGTTATCAAGCTAGTACTTGCTTCCTGGAATGCGTTTGGAAGTATTTGTTCCTTTTCTATTTCACTGAAGAGTTTGGAGAGTAATGGCACTAGATCCTCTCTAAAATTCTTGTAGAATTCAGCTGTGTATCACCAAGACCTGTTTTTGTTTTCTTTATTGGTATATTTTTAATTATATCTTCAATTTCATTCATTGATATTAGTTTATTTAGCATTTTTACATCTTTCTGATTCAGCTTTGGTAGTTCATCTGTACCTGGAGTCTGTTAATAGGCACAGGATAATTTCAATTCCTTTGCATTTGCTTAAGCATTTTTTTTTTTTTTACTGAGAAGAAAAAGTATATATTTAGAATTAGTTATCTGGATTCAATAGTTTAGATGATCCCAATTTTGTTGGCAATATCCAATGCATCATAATCAGGAGCGAGTCGAACATACACCTTCTTCTCTCCATCAGGCCTGATTAGGGTATTGACCTTGGCAACATCAATGTCATGCAGCTTCTTTACAGCTTGTTTGATTTGGAGTTTATTGGCTTTGACATCCACAATGGACATGAGTGTGTTGTTGTCCTTGATATTTTTCATGGCTGACTCTGTGGTCAGGGGGAACTTGATGATGGCATAGTGGTCAAGCTTGTTTCTCCTGGGGGCACTCTTCTGAGAGTACTTGGGCTGCCTCCGGAGCCGCAGCGTCTTGGGACGGCAGACGGTGGGCAATGTTCTTATCTTCCTCTTTTTGCGGCTGTGGATGCCTTTCAGCACTGCCTTCTTAGCCTTCAAAGTGTTAGGTCTGAGAAGCCCACCGCGTGAAGAAGACTCCAAGAGACGTCCTCTCATGTAAAAGCAAGGGGATTTTATTTTCCATGCATGTATGGGGCTCACTGAACGCGAAGGAACAGAGAGCCCCGATGAACAACTGGGCTAGAATTATAAAGGCAAAAACCGCAAAGCAAGCGTAGTTACAGAAGCAGATGGCATTGGTTAGTTTAGCTTGATCTTTTTAATGATTGGTTGGTGCAGAACTTGGGGAGGGTAATTCTCAGAAGGGTCCTGGTATTCTGAGAACTGATTGTTTCAGTTGAGTGTTATCTTTAGGGCCTTTGCGGCTGGGAGGCAAGGGACTTTTTAATCTTAGGACAGCTGCAGGTGCAGTATCTCAAGGATATTCTGTTGACCTTCTAAGATGGGGCCTACATGACTCAGGCCTCACACTGAGTCTATGTGACTCGGACCTCACAAAATCTTTTGCTTTGGCTTCAGCTTTGGGAGGGGCAGGGGCTTCCTCCTTCTCCTTCGGCGCCATCTTGGTAAAAAAACTTAAGCTGCACGAGAACATCCCTTGTGCAGCTGAGAAAAATATGTATTCTGATTTGTGGGGTGGAACACTCGGTAGATATCTATTAAATCTATTTGTTCACAGGTTTTGTTCAGTTTGATCTATTTGGTTTTTTAAATTAATTATTTATTTATTTATTTTTGTTGAACCAGGGATTGAACTCAGGCCCTTGCGCTTACCAGGGAAGCACTTATCCCACTGAGCCATCTCCTACGCCCCTATTTTTAGTTCTTTAAAAAATATTTTACTTTTTTGGTACAGGGTCTTGTTACAAAGCTCAGACTCATAGTGATCCTCCTGTTGCAGTCTTCCTAGCACTGGGATTACATGTGTGTACCATCACACCTGGTTTTAGTGCTTGGTAGAGTGTACCCAGGGTTCTGGATCCGACATGGCATGTGGTACTGGGGTCAAACCCAGGTCCTTTTGCTCACTTGGAAAGTGCTTAGACCGCAGAGCTTTGTCTCTAGCCCCTGATCTATATGTGACACTGGGATGTTAAGGCCTCCTATTACAACTGTGATAGTGATTTTTTTTTGTATCCATTAATATTTGTTTTATATAGTTCAGTGCTTCTGTATTTGGTATATATATATATATTTTTATTTTTTTTTATTTTTGCAGAACCAGGGGCTTGCCAGGCAAACGCTTATTCTACTGAGCTATCTCCCTGGCCCCATTAGTGCATATATATTTAAGATTTTCATTTCTTCCTTCTTTGAGTTTTCCCTTAATAAGAATGTAGTGAGCTTTTAAAATCTCTTTGATCTCTTTAGCCCATTGATTTGAAATAGGATATGACTTTCAAAGTTAATCATTAGTGCATACACTCTTAGATCCTTTCACATCCCCCAAATAGTATAGATTTCACATTTTAATAGTTAAAATTGGGGCCGGGGAGATGGCTCAGTGGAATAAGCACTTCCCTGGCAAGCGTGAGGTCCTGAGTTCAATCCCTGGTTCTGCCAAAAAAAAAAAAAAAAAGAAACTAGACTTATTTAAAGGGACCAGAGAGATGGCTCAGTGGAGTAAGCACTTCCCTGGCAAGCGCAAGGGCCTGAGTTCAATCCCTGGTTCCACCAAAAAAACAAAACAGACCAGAACAATAGTTAAAATTACAGGAAGGGCTAGGTGTGGTAGTACACATCTGTAATTCCAGATGTTAGGGGGCTGAAGTAGGAGGATCAAGGTCAGCCTGGGTTACACAGTGGAACCTTTGTCTCAAAAAACCAAAAAGATTATAGGAGGCATTGTTTTAGTCCTAGCTCCTACTTTCAGGTCCACCAGACCAGGTTAAAGTAGCTCACACTAAAGTTCTGTGTCACTAAACCGATATTATACTGCTTATCTTGCTTTCCCAGAAATTAGGATTAGGAATAACAGCTACATTTTCCAAACTGCCACTTTTAACCAGCATAAGAAAGTTAATACTAAATGATACAAGTAACCTGAAATAACCAGTGATAACTAGTCGGTTGTTTTTCCATTATTCCATTGTTCTGCCTTCCTAACCCTGCTTTGTAAGGTGTTATGGGTTTTCAACATAGAAACTAGACCTGAGTCCAAATTAAAATTTACATATGAGCCTTTATTACTGGGCCCGGGACTGCTTGACCATACTCATGCAGGAGCAGACAAACGGCCTGGAGCCTTAGAAGTACAGAGGTTTAAAAGGTAGAAACTGCATCTTGTTTGGCAAACAAATTTGTCATTTAACATAGAACAGCACCTTGAGGGACAGCGTGACCATTACTCAGCATACATTTTTTTTCAGGAGCTTGGGCGCAGCTTCCCAGCTTTGTTGTCCCCTTTGGTTTTCCCTTTGGTGGCATTTTAAACATAAAAGAATGTGCACCTAGCATTGTCTAATTCTTGTTTAAGGTACACCTGTGTACAGTGGTCATGATTACCATAGCAATGCTTTTTAGTTAGTTTTATATAGTTAGAAACATTCTGACCTTTACTTTGATTTATTTGTAAGCCTATTCTGCTAACTTTCAGTCTATTGATGATTTATCAACGTTACACCGAATCTCCTTATGGTCTTACAAGGAAGCAGGGTCACAGAAAGTTGAGCAGAGTAATTTTTTACATTAACTCATTACATTAGTTTCACGTTAACCCTTTACATAAGGTAACTTTGAAATGACTGATCTCCTTGTTTTTTTTTTTTTTTTTTTTTTTTCTTTCTAGTACTGGGGATCCAACACAGTGCTTTCCAACTGAGCTATGAATATTCCTATGCTGTGCCAGATGGCAGCTAGAGGGCCAGTGACTGAGCAGTAAAAGGATTGATCAAGAAAGAATATAGGGAAGATAAGAGTTTAGGGGACAATCCACTCACGCCCCCCTCTTGTCCTCTCTCAGTCAAGAGCTTTCTTTCCCTCAATAAATATATTCTTCTCATTTAAAAAAAAAGAGCTTACTATGTAGAGAGGGGCAGCAGGCAAGTTTCCAAGAGAGGATTTACACAATTGGGCAGGAGACTGGGGCTTTTCATAAGGGAATCAAGACACAGAAAAGGGTCTTGTTATTTATTTATTTATTTAGTTATTTATTTATTTATTTATTTATTTATTTATTTATTTGTGGTACTGGGATAAAACTCAGGACTTTGTACTTGCCAGGCAGATACTTACACTGCTGAGCTATATTCCCAGCCCAAGACATAGGAAAGGGTCTGATATGGCAACTGCAAATATCGTTTTTTTTTTTTTTTTTTTTTTTTTTTTTTTTTTTTTTTTTTTTTTTTTTTTTTTTTTTTTTTTTTTGTCTTTTAGGTAAGGGTCTACAGGGTGTTCAGGGTCTCACTACTAGACCAGACTTGCAGTGATCCAGCTGTTTACAGCCTTCCAAGAGCTGGGATTATTGGCGTGTGTCACCACACCTAGTCTCAATTGCTCTCAGCTGCCCTGAGGGTGGGGGCCAGCATGGCAGGCCCGGGTATTGAACCCCTGGCCCCTGCTATTTGGCAGGCCAGGTTTTTGTTTTTGTTTTTGTTTTTGGTCTTTTTGAGACAGGGTCTCACTATGCAGTTCAGGCTGGCCTTAAGCTCACTTTGTAGCTCAGGCTGGTCTCAAACTCACAGCAATCCTCCTGCCTCAGCCTCCCGAGTGCTAGGAGTACAGGCATGCACCACCACACCCGACTAGGCCAGGTTTTTCTGTTTATAAAACTAACCTCCTTTTCTCCTTTTCTTAGATCTTCAGACCATTCAGTCTTTCAGGCTAGGTTTGAACTCACTATGTAGTCCAGGCTGGTCTTAAAGTCACAGTGATCTTCCTGCCACAACCTCCCGAGTGCGGGCATTACAGACATGCTTCAAGCTGCCCTGCTACTTATTTGGTTTTATGGAATGAAAGGTTGGATTATTTTCCGGTTGAAAGGGACTGAAGGTTTAGTGCTTACCTAATGCACCCAGGATTGTGTTCTCAATCTCCAGCACAACAGAAAAAAAAAAAAAAAAAAAAAAAAAAAAAAAAAAAAAATATATATATATATATATATATATATATATATATATAAAGACCATTTGAAGATTATTCCCCAAGTTCTTTTCCACTTAAATATTAAGTACGAGTGGAGCACAGTGGTCCCAGCAGGGGGATTGCCATGGGTTCAAGGCCAACCTGGCCTACATATGGAGACCCTGTTTTCAAAAAAACACCCGCAGTGCTTTTCTTTTCTTTTTAAGGAAGGGGATTCAACGAAGTCCTTCAAGCCAGGGAAGGTGTTCTCTATCCCTGGCCTACCTCCTAAATATATTTTTATGGAAACACTCCCTCATATTACTTCTTCATAGTACTTAGGCGTGAGCCACCACTTTATTGTGTCTAAATGTGCTTTTCTGTGCCAGTATTCACTTAGGACAGAGTTCAAGCAAAAGAAAACCTTTAACAGCTCCTGCAACCCAGGGCTGGTTTAGCCCCGCCATTCCTTCTACTAACCAATGAGAAGCGCCCCCTTAGCAGCCACTCACCAGGGCGGTGGGCGGGGCCACCCACGCAAGGACGCTGGCCACGCATCCAGCGAAGGGTGGGCCGTATTTCCGGCTGGAGGAGCGCCTGCGTTTCTGGGGCGACGCTTCAGCTGGCAGTTACCTCGGCGCCTGAAGCTAGCAGACCAGCCACCTCAGTCGCCTCCATCGCCAACGTCACCATGGGTGCTGTGCTGGGTGTCTTCTCCCTCGCCAGCTGGGTGAGTTTGGAGTCCTGTGTCATTGCTGGACCTGCGGTTCGGGGAAGAGCGATAAGGAGTCCCAAGTCCTGATACGGACGGGCTTTGGTGCCAGAGGCCCTCAGGGAGACGGGCTGAGCTCTGGGTTGTGGAAGCGCTGGGGGTCCAGGCTGACAGTGCCGCACGTGTACCGTAGTCGGGGTCGGGTGGCTCACCCTCCGCGTTAGTGTGGGGGGTAGGAGGCCCAACTGCCTTTGTTTACAACTCCGATCGCCCCTCCCCCGAGAGCCTTCCGGACTCCTGGTGCCTCTCTTGAGCTGGATTAAGACCAAGGACTGAGAGCCCACATGGCAGGCAGTCTTAGTTTCAATTTGAAACATTTTTTCAAAAGTTGCGTCATTTGGGGCCGACCTGGTGGCACACTCGGGAGGTTGAGGCAGGAGCCTTCCTGCGAGTTTGAGGCCATCCTGGACTGCATAGTGAGTTCAAGGATACCCTGAATTGCTAGTGAGATCCTGCCTCAAAAATATCAAGATACAAAGGAAAACAAAACACAGAACGGTGGAATCATTTAATTTCCGGTGGCTTGAGTAATATTTTTATTACGCAGCTGAAGATTTCCCAAGGTGGGATTTAACCTAACCCTGCCACAGTTCTGGAGTGTGGCTTTCACAGTCCCAAGCTGTGACTGTTTTGGAACGTGTAAGTCATTTATCTGTGAGGATAAGCACTTCAGCATTCCTCCACATGTAGAGCTGTTGAGAATAAAGTAAATAAATGAGTTGGATCGCTTTGTTAATGGTAAACATTTTTAAAAAGAAATTTTAGGTTCAGTGTAAGAGAATATGCTGAATTCCCTCATATACCCGCTTCAAGCATTTCTGGACATTTGAGGCAAAAGACCCTGGCCCTTGGTGTTCCAGAGGATCAGGCTTTCCCTGCCTGTGACATCACGGAGACGAGTAGTGGTAACAGACAGGAAAGGAACTTCAGTCAGCATGGTCATGCTGGGAAGCACAGATAACTTTATACAGAGGCCTAGGGTCTGTTTTTCAGAGACTGACAAAAGCTTTGATGTTTTCTAGAAGGGGAAAAGAGACCCAGAAGAGTTGGGGGTTTGCAGATCCTTCTGGTTCTAGATTTGGTCTGGTTGGTGGGTATCTCATGAATGGTTCTGTGAGCCTCCAGGAGAGCCATTTTCACCTGGGGCAGTAAGATAACCCTCCAGCTTTGGGAGCAGCCTCAGTTCCTGAGCCGATTATGTGAATGGTGGCCTTCTGGACTGCTCTGTGAGACTGCTTTTCCTGGAATCTGAGGTGATTGCAGGTTAAGGACAGTGACTGGAGACTTTCCATTCATTGCTCCAGTGGGTCTGTTATTGGACCTCATAGAAACTGGCAATTGGATGGATGACTCCATAAATCCTAGAAATTAGTTACTTTTATCTTGGTGTCCTCAGTCTTGAAACAGAATGAGAGGGCTAAGTAAATTTTAAGAGTTGATCTGTTTTGTGATATAATCCAAGAGTTTTTTATTTTTTATTTTTTTGAGACAAGGTCTCTCTTTGCAGTTCAGACTGGCCTTGAGCTCCCAAAGTGTTTAAAAGCAGGATTTTAGGAAAAGCCAAGCCTCTGATCAGAAATCTTCCCCAGCTTTAAGCCCTCTGACATCCCCTTCCTCAGGAATGTGGCCTGGCCTTGTAGTTTTCTTTAGTGATAAGGGAGATAGCTTCAGCTGTCTTTTCCCATATCTCCTCCCACAGGAAGGCAACATGGAGCTCATGGCATCCTAACAATTTGGGGATTTAGGACTGTTTCTCTTCAAGGCTAAGATAAGGAGGTGACAGAAGATAAGGAGGTGATACTAGAATGACTTGTGTTTTTCTTTGTAATTTTTGCCCATTTCCTGCCATAAGCAGTGGCTTTCCAATTTTTCTGGTCTTGCCCATTTCCAACTCTATGAAAGAAAGCTCCCTCCATTCTTTGTCTGCTGCTCAGACCTGGAACTTTGGATTGAGTTCGCTGAGTGGGTACATCCCTTGACCATTGAAGTCTTCTTATTTCATCCATGGTCTCTAGTCTCTTGGACTTCCTGCAGCAATTAACATAACTACTTGTAGAGCTGAGCAGGGATCTGACCCAAATATTGGAAGCAAGAAGGGAGACATAGAATGAAGACAAAGACACACACAGAACCCTGTTAAAAGAGAAGTATGGTTCCTTGAAATCATTTCCCAGTTTTTCTTTTTGGCGGAACTGGGTATTGAACTCAGGCCCTTGCACTTGCTAGGGAAGTGCTTATTCCCCTGAGCCATCTCCCTGGCCCCCATTTCTGTTTTTCAACTGATGTAATTGACCACAGATTCAGCCTTAGCACATTTCTTAGGGACACCATGTATTTTCCATCCTTGAACGTTGCTGATTTTAGAAAGTTAGTCACTCGAGATTCATAGAGAGCAGTGGCTTTCCAATTTTTCTGGTCTTGCCCTAAACAAATACATTTTACCTAGTTGGCAAAATGTCACACAAAGCTTTATGAGTCAACTCTGAGTTCACTGTCTACTGTGCAGTTTTACTTCTGTAACATAAAAACAAAATAGTTCGGCATAGTGGTACAACCTTAGCACTCTGGACAGCTGAGTAGGAGGATAGCAAGTTTGAGCCCAGTCTGGCAATTAGCAATTCAGTGAACTCCTGTTTAAAAAATAAATAAAAAGGGTTCAAAATATAGTTTAGTGTGAAGGCCTTAGACTCAGTTTCCCAAACCACACACGCACACACACACAGTAGGATCCCAATTTCAAGGACTGCCTGAATCACATAGTGAGAAAGTTAGCAGTTTAGGAGTTAGGAGTAAATTGGTATTTTGTATTTTGTTTGTTGTTTTGGGGTACTGGGAATTGAATTCAGGACGTTGTACTTTGTCAGGCAGGTGCTTGTGCCACTGAGCTATATTCTTAGCCTAGTACATTGGTGTTTTGATACACGTACATCTTGATAACCTAAAATAAGATTTTGGATTTGATTTGAAGTTGAGTTTTGAATTGATGCCATTCAAGCATTTATATCTGTAAATCATTTATTAATGATTTGTATAGTCAGAGGGCTGGGGAGATGGCTCGGTGGAATAAGCACTTAGCTGGCAAGTGCAAGGACCTGAGTTCAGTCCCCGGTTCCGCCAAAAAAAAAAAAAAAAATTGTATAGTCAGAACAGAAAGGAGTTCAGAATACTGTACCAGAGACTGGAATAAGTGTGGAAAATATTACAAATATTACAAAGGGCAACAAAGACAATAGGGCACTGGGAGTATGGCCAAATGCCCTAAGTTTTAAGCCACTACTGTGTTATGAAAGGCAGAGAACAAAATTATGTAGATACTTAACTATGTAGTATTAACAGGTATTGTGTGGGTGCATGTGTGTGTGTTGTGTGCATGTGCATGTGTAACATACTCCTGCCCGGGACCTAGCACATGCAGAGCATAAACTTGTACAGCTGAACTACATTCCCAGCACTACATTTCAAGAAATTTGGCTTTTATTTTTAAGTAATGTGAGAAACCATTAGAGTTTGAAAACTGGTATGATCTGACTCTTTGTATTTTGGGAATTGAGTTTAGGCTCTTTACACTGAGTTATATACCCATTCTGTCCTTCCATCTGTCCATCTATCTGTCCATCTGTCCATCTATCTGAGACCAAATGGGGTAGTGAGTCATATAAGCAAGTGGGCATGAATGTAAAACAAGACCTTATTTGTTGGCCTTCAAACAGTAATTCTTCCTGGCAATCCCGGATGCCAGTCTTTTGGGGAGGTTAGCATTTGTTTGGTCTTTAGGTCTGGTTCACAGTAGGAGCATCCATCCCTCCCACAGTTGTAAGGTATCTGGCTGTTGTTATTTCCCTTGAAGGCCTGACCCTGTCTGACTGCCTACAGTATTTCTAACTCAGGCTGCCTGCAACAATTCTTCACACAGTGACCCTGTTTAGATAGGTGGTGTTAGGCCCATTTTTGCAGATAAGATAAGGAGGCATTTAAGAAAATTAGCAGATTGCTCCAAAGTATACAAAACCCTGTAAAGTAAAAAAAAATTTTCTATGGCCAGGGTACCATCAGTGAAAGATAAAGATTACTTTTGGATTCTATAAGACCAGAGTCCTCCGTAACTTACGTCTGCTTCTGCTAATTCTGAATTAGCTTATCCTGGTAATGTGATTTGATAACGGTATAATAATCACTTTATGGTGTATAATTTTCACAGGTATAGTGCTGCACACATGTAATCCCAGCACTCAGAAAGCTGAGGCAGGAGGATCACCATGAATTGAAGCCCAGCCTGTATTACATAGTATTACAGCCTGGTTCAAAAACCAAAAACAAATAAAATAAATAATTTGTTGGCATTTAGTAATTCAGTAATGTGCTACCAGAACTCTTTTATCACCATAGAGCAGTGATGGCTGATGTTTTAGAGCTTTCATTGATAAGAAACAGACAGCTGCTACATAGATGCATGCCATCGGTTTGCACCATTGTCTTGGAGAGAAACCATTCCCATTAAGCATATTTCTTTCCCTAAGCCCTGGTCTCCTTTGTGTTCTGTGTTTACCTGTTTTGAATATTCCATATAAATGGAATAATACAATATGTGACCTTTTGTTTCTGGCTTTCACTTTTAGTGGTATTTTTGTGGTACCCTCATGTTGTACCATTTCTTTTTTTTTTTTTTTTAGTAGAACTGAGGATTGAACTCGAGCCCTGTGCTTGGCAGGGAAGCACTTATTTTACTGAGCCATCTCTCCGGCCCCCTGTACTGTGTATTACATTTCATTGCTTTAGATACCTGAATAATCCATTGTATATGAATACCACATTTTACTTATACGATCTTATCAATAATAGATATTTGGATTGCTTTTACTTTTGGTGCAATGTTGCTCTGAGTATTCATGCATAAACTGGTTTGACTATTTGCTTTATTTGTTTTGTGTATACATACTTAGGAGTAGAATAGCTGGATTGTATGCTTATTAGGTTTAATTTTTTAAAGGAACTTCTAGGTTACTTATAAATGGAGGTAAATTACCCTTTACTATCATAATTTATAAGAAGGTTTCCATGTAATATTTTGTGCTGTAACACCAGCTTTGATAACAAGGCTTAGTAAACAGTAAGGGTAGCAAGTCTGAGCAAGGAAAATTCTGTTACTGAGTCCATTTTACAGACAAATATTGGATTAGCCAGTTATGGTGGTGCATGCCTGTAATCATAGTACTTCAGAGGCTGGGGCAGGAGGATCACTGAGTTCGTGAGTTTTAGGAACCCTGAACTACATAGTATGACTCTGTCTTGGATGGATGGATGGATGGATGGATGGATGGATGGATGGATAGATGGTCTGACAGAAAAATTCGGTTATATTGTATATAACCTGCTAAAATAAAACGACAATCTTAAAAAAAAAAAAAAAAAAAGAGGATTGTTTCTGGGCTGGGGAGACAGCTCAGTAGAATAAGTGCTTGCCTGGCAAGGGCCTAAATTCAATCCCCAGTTCCACCAAAAAAAAAATAGAGAGAGAGAGAGAAAAGAAATAATATTGACTCTGAGCCTGTCCCTTAACCACGTAATTCTTTCTGTTGAAAATGTCAAGGCCTAGTTTGCCTCATTTTCTGCTTGCTGGTACCTTTGTAATAAAGCTGATCGCAAGTAGCCCCTGCTGTTCTCATTACAGGTTCCATGCCTGTGTGGCAGTGCATCATGCTTGGTGTGTGGTTGCTGTCCCAAAAGGAACTCCACTGTGACTCGAATCATCTATGCTATAATTGTCTTCCTGGGCACAGTGGTGTCATTTTTCATGCGGACAGAAAGCATGGAAACTGAGCTGAAGAAAGTAAGTAGAAAGAACAGTGCCTTGATATACTGATCATTTTTCATTAGATTTTGCCATATTTGGTTTATAATTGTTTCTAACAGTCCAGAGAAAACAAACTTTTCTTCTGAAGTCCAGATTGTCCCTGAACATGTTGTGTAGCCCCAGGTGACCTTAAAACTCAGGATATTCCTGCTTCAGCCTCCCTAGTCCTGGGATTACAGACGTGTGCCACCAGGCCTAGGGATGAAACATAAAAAAACAATTTAAAAGGAATCTCAAAGCTGGATTCTCTGGTACAAACCTGTGATCCAGCTACTTGGGAGGCTGAGGCAAGAGCATCACAAATTCAAGGTAAGCTTGGGCAAATTGTCAAGGCTTTGTCTCAGGAAAAAATTTTATAAAGCTTTTGGGACACAGCTTTGTGCTCTGTTGGTTCAGTCGGTAGTATTAGGGGATGGGGTTGGGGGGAGAGATCTCAAGACATTTTCTTTCCTTGTAAGTTAAAGCCTTAAGCTAGACTAGTATTTTACCTTTGAAAAGAAAAGTCTGTTGTAACTGCAAAGGCTCATGGGACACTTAAGTTCATTAATATGAAAGCTAAAGGAAGACAATTTTTGAACAAAGGTTGTTTATACTGTTTGGTATCATGACTGTTAAGTCAATTGGAAATCAAAGAGAAGGCTGGGAAGGTAGCTCAGTGATCTAAGCACCTGCCTGACAAGTGTAGAACCTGGGCTTGATCCCCAGTAAGTACCACATGACATGCTGGCCCTGAAACTGTTTGTGGTGGTGCATACCTGTAATCTCAGTGCTGGGGAGTCTGAGACAGAGAGATCACTATGAATCTGAGCTGCGTAGTGAGACCCTGTACCAAACACATAAGTAAATAAATTTAAAAAAAAATTTTTTTTAATGTGCATGCAGTTGCTGACGTGGTCAATTTTATAAGTCCAGGTCATCCTATAGTGAGATTGAATCTCTGATTAATGTGGATATTCCTATCACATTGTAATTGTTTTTCTTCCTAGATTCCTGGGTTCTGTGAAGGGGGATTTAAAATCAGTGTGGCTGATCCAAAGGCAGATAAAGACTGTGATGTGGTGGTTGGCTATAAAGCTGTATATCGGATCAACTTTGCATTGGCCATCTTTTTCTTTGCCTTCTGTTTACTCATGATTAATGTAAAAACAAGTAAAGATCCCAGAGCAGCAATACACAATGGGTATGTAAGATTATTTATTATTTTATGAATTGGTTATATTATAGTGTGGTTCTTTCTCTCTAGCAGTTAATTTTTAAAATTACTTATTTGCAGTATCTAAAGCTTACAGTGATTACATTCATCATGGGGAGCCGCTGCTTGTACATAATGTATCTTAATTTTTATGTCCCCTTCTCAGCAGTTAATGTTGCCATTCACTTAGAAGCAATGAAATATGTGTATCAGTGGCCTTGATATAAATTTGGTCTGTTAGGCATATGAAATTGTCAGTGGTCTGTGTCCCAGAGTTTCCCAAAGTTAACCCTCCCTTGCTCTGGCAGGCTCAGTGATTCCCATTGCACTAAAGTAATTTTTAGGGCATGCTGTAGAAAGATACAAGTAGGGTTTGCTGGCAGTGACAGTACAGCACACAGTCAGCAAAATAATCACTATAAAGAAAAATATTTTCAAGTGAAAGGAAATAGTCCGCTGGTTGTTTAACCTGGGAGAGGTCCTGAATGTGTTGGCGAAGAGAAGAGTCAGTTTAGGGATTTTATACTCAAAAAAATACTGCTTTGCTAAAATTATCAGTTCTGGGCAAGAGAATCCCGGGAGTTCAAAAGGCCTTTGTTGTACCACCAGGTGCCTGGCCTTGGTTGTTAACATGTCCTTCACCAAATCTTTCTGACTCACTCTTTGTCTTGGCCTTTTCCAGGCCACCTGGAACTCCCTTTTTTTGGGATCCTCCTTGCCTTTTACATATACAAATTGATTGTACATAGATTCTTTTGAGAGCCTCACATTGGCTTAGGAAATGCTACCCAAACCTCAGAGAGTGGAACTCAAGACCGGCCACACCTGCAGAAAGTTCATGGTTCACTTTTCTTAGGTCTTGGTATCTCCCTGCTGATACTGGGGCTGTCCTTAGCTCAAAGCCAAGTCCCTGTTTCTTTTTTTTTTTTTCCCCCGACCTCATCAAAATGTATTTTCAGTTGCTATGCAAAAGTAACTTCAACTGTTATTTGTAGCCAACACAGTACATTATAGAGTTTAACACCTCTGCCAGTTATTATCTTGGAAAACAAATAATTGGCTCCAGGAATGTAGCTCAGAAGCACAGTCCCTGACTGGCAAGCCCAAGGTCCTAAGTTCAATTCCCAGTACAAAAAAAAAAAAAAGCAATAAGGTAAATTAACATTGGATTACATTGCCAGAATTGCCTTGGAAACATGATTAGGCTGTACAAAGACATTACAAATCCAACAACATTCAATGTAGCCAAAGCCTATTCTTGGCTCTGAAAACTGTTGGGACACTGGTGTAGGGCAAGGAGCAAATTACCAGCTGCTGATTTTCTGCTCTGCTTCACATATGTCAGTGTCAA
Organism: Ctenomys sociabilis; assembly: GCA_004027165.1. Taxonomy (NCBI): domain Eukaryota; kingdom Metazoa; phylum Chordata; class Mammalia; order Rodentia; family Ctenomyidae; genus Ctenomys; species Ctenomys sociabilis. The sequence continues at coordinate 55,792 of PVKA01013087.1, forward strand.
GAGCATCAGCTGAGTCTTTTTGGATGGAAGACATGCACATAACAAGGTCATACAGCATCAGCCGGGCGTGGTGGCGCATGCCTGTAATCCCAGCCCTCGGGAGGTTGAGGCAGGAGGATTGTTGTGAGTTCAAGACCAGCCTGAGCTACAAAGTGAGCTTAAGGCCAGCCTGAACTGCATAGTGAGACCCTGTCTCAAAAAGA